>PVKS010026778.1:0-28248 GCA_004027875.1 Aplodontia rufa
TGTAATGCTTTACAATCTAATACTTTTTTTAGAGTTATAAGGGGAAGGGGAAGGGAGGGATAAGGGAGGGTAATTGAGGGGGCACTCCTGGGGATAATTGCAAAATCCAGAATATATGCATATTTTATACACATTTTATATTATTTTGTTAAAATCATGTAAGTTTGCTCAAAATAAAAAATTAAAAAAAAAAAAAAAGGGTGCTAAGTGATGGCATATTTTCTTTCCCTGTCATCTTCTCCATTGTTTTTCCTAAAAGCATCAGGAAAAATCCAAGATAGATACTTCTACAACAGTGACAATGCAGCCCGTGACTGAGTAATTAGCTAAAGCTCAGTTTCTCTGTGCTCAAAGATCCAGAGTTTACTTGAGTGCCCCTGGCAAATCTGTTGGAATCTTAGCTTCTCTGCCCTCAGGGAAACCTCGCATGGTCTCCTTGATGGGCGAAGTTTCCCTTTTTATGGTGTCGATTGTATCTCTCCTTTGCTCCATGGTCTGCATTTGGGCTGTCCTGGGATACATTGATCTCCTTTATTGAGCACAATTATTATTACCCTGTTCTCTCCTAGGGGATCCCTGATGCTACAGTGACCTTGCTCTTCATGGACCTGGACTACTTCAAAGTTTTCAAGGTACAAGATTGGAGTAGAAATGGAAGAAAAGACATAGAAGAAAGGTGTTTCTCTCTCTCTCTCTCTCTCTCTGTCTCTCTCACACACACACACACACACACAATATATATATATGTAATGGCTTCATAAAGTGCAAATAAATTGATTATTCTTTCAAGGTCTTTTATTGTGCCCTTGTTGTGGACATTATTTCATTTGATTTTTTTTTTTTTTTTTTAGTTACTATCATGAAACTATCCCTCAAAGAACACTTTAAATAAAAAAACACTTACCACTAGTTCTCTCTAACTCTGGGTCAGACAACAATGTTAATGTGACTACATCCAAGCCCAGAACTCTCTACTTTGCTGGGCCCATGGACTCTGGGTAAGAAGAACATAGTGTCTACCCCACTCCTAGTTGTCCTAGCTTTAGGGCCAGCCAACAGAACTACAGCTCTAGCCTGTACATCCAATGATCCTCCTCCTGTAAGATCCCAAGGAAATGGGGGTCCAGCAGCCTGCCATGCTCAGCCCACCTGCTACAGAGCAGTTACCTTTCAAATCCTTTGTTAAATAGTACCTAGCCAAATTTTGCCACAGAAATGAGGGAGTCCTCTACAGCTGTAGAGTAAAATTTCCAATTAAATCAGAGAAACTAAATTGGATAGAGTAGAAGTCTCTCCCAGCTAGCCCTAGGGAAAGAGTGTCTGCCAGCAGGGGGTTCAGAGCAACTCTTTGTCATATTCATGTCATGCTGCTTAAAGACGTGAAAAAGACCAAGTGAACTGGCTTCTGGTGTTTGACAAACCAGATTGCTGTTGGATCATATTTGAACAGACAGCTATATCAAAATGTGCTAGAGAAACCCTTCTCAGGCAATCAGAGAAGATAAGCAAAAAAAAAAAAAATTCCAGGCTAGCTAAGGAACCAGTGTACACCGGATCTTGTGAAAACTTGGTGGCAAGCTATGCACACTGCTGCTTCTTTCCTACACGTGCTTGTGCATTCACTCATCCCTCATTCGCTAGATAACCAACAATCATTTAATCAAGATGCATTACGGCTTAGACATGCAGTGTCCTCCAAAAGCTCCTGTGTGAATGCTGTAATGTTTGGAGGGAAATGATTGGATCATGAGAGCTGCAACCCAATTAGTGCATCCTACTCTGTATGGAATAACTGGGTTGTAACTGGAGCTAGGTGGGGAGTGACTGGAGGAGGTAGGTCATGTGGGGGTCTGCCCTGGAAAGGTGTCTCCTCCTTTCTGCCCTTTCCCCCTGCCTCTGCTTGCTGGCTGCCATGAGGTGAGCAGCTTCTCTCCTCCATGTTCTTCCCGTATGATGTTCTGCCTCACCGTGGGCCCAGAGCAATGGAGTCGGCCATCTATAGAGTAAGAACTCGGAAACCATGAGCCACAGACAAAGTTTCCTCCTCAAAGTGGTTCTTGACAGGTATTTTGGTCACAGTGATGCAAAGCTGACTAACGCAAGCTCTGATCTGTGCCTATCTCTGTTGCAGGGGCTAGACACACACTGTCCCCACCAACACTAAACCTGTAGTGACCAGGACTATGCATTCTCACGCATGAGTTAGACCTTCTCCTGAAAAACCTATAGAATGCAATTCTTGCTACTAAAACAGATTGTCATCAAAATTTAATTGTCTATTTGATTTTTTAACTGAAAAATAGAATGTTAGAATGAATGAGGTTTGTGTACCCTGACTTCAAAGTCAAATAAAAGTTACTCTCTAAGCCAAGAATACAGCCATTACCACAACTCTCTCCACTTCTCTTGCTAATCATCGCTTCATACCTTTGCAAGAGGGAGTCTACAAAATGCACAAGACCCCCATGACTAGAGAAAATGTAAATCAGATTGGGCCCAGAAGTAAACCTAACAAACCAAACAATAAAACACAGTCATATAAAAAGTGACACTTTGCCTTCTGGATAATGCCTGAAGCCCAGCAATGAAAAAAGCAGCATCTGAATTCCCAATTAGCTGTGGTGAGAGTGTCTTCCTCATCTCCATCCTTGCCTATTTCCACTGCACACAAAGCTGACCTCTTCCGCCCCAGGTGACCAGGAGAAGCCCTCCCAACACTCACAGGCATGGAATATTTTTAAGAGCTTATTTACTTGTCTGTTTAGAGTTTACCATATCATAAACAACCATCTAGAAGAAAAAGGAAGGCAAGAAGCTTTTAACTTAAGCATGAGAAATGCAAGTTAACAACATGACAAGAAGAGGAACTGACATGAGGCACAGTTACCCTCAATGGTTAGCATTAATGATGCTTAAAGTTTATGCTGCCACTACTTCATTACTTGCCTGACAAAACACCTTAAATCCAAGCAAAATTAATGTATAATTTAAAAAACAAAGTCTAGGCTGCATTTCAGATTGGCTTCCCTCCACAAATAATGTCAATTAAATTTACTTAGTTGTGAATTTTCAAATAGTATCTCATTTTGAAAAAGTACTTCACTCTAGAATAACAGCTTGTATAATTGGTTAAAGTTCTTAGACAGAGGTTAAACTCCTTGATCTTCTCAGCAACACTGTGAGGCAAGTAGATACCTATTCTTTGTTTATCCCCTTTTTAATTAATGAATTCTGTAGTATTAGGGATTGAACTTATAGGTCCTCTAACATTGAGTTACATCTCCAGCTTTTAAAATTTTCTTTTGACAAAGGTGGGGGTGGATAACCTAGAAATCAGTAGAGCAAAGGGACCAAAGAGTAGGAGATGGGGAAGAAGAGGTAGGTGCTGGAGAGGGATATTGGCCAAATTATATTGTTATATTGTGTGCATGTATGAAAAAAATGGTTGAGGGGCTGGAGCAGTTGCTCAGTGGTTACAGCGTTTGCCTTGCATGCACAAGTACGCGAGTTCAAATCCCAGCACCATGTGCATAGCGAAGTCTCCGAGCAATGACGTCCACATGAAAAACTAAATTTAAAAAAATTGTTTTTTGTTTTCTCTCTCTCTCTCACTGTCCCTCTCTCTTTACAAAAAAAATGGTTAAGACGGTAAGTGCCATATACTTTTTACCACAACAAAAATCAAATAGTACAATATATAAAATAATAGTAGAGTCAACATGTAATCTCAAGGTACATGTTATCAGGGGCTTAGTAATTTCAAGTTTTTAGTCTAATTTTTAGTTTCCTCAGGGAAAAAAAGATGGTAATAATTTAGTATCTACTTCTTAAAGTAATTATGAAGATTAAATAAGATACTGTGTACCTACTTCTTAGTATGATGCTAACGCATAACAAAGGCATCACAAATATGCATATATGAGCAATTATTGGTATGTAAGGAACAAAGAGTGTGTATGGGAGTATAGCTAGTGTAATTCCATACATGCAAAAAACAAGTGTGTGTGTGTGTGTGTGTGTGCATGCTAATAATGTGTCAATAATGTAAATATATTTAAACAAGAAGACAGGGAAAATACGTCTCAAAATTTAACAGTAGTTCTTCTGAAGAAGTAATTTGGTATTTGGATTGTGAGTACATGGGGCTTCACTTATTAGCATAAGAAAAATATAAAACTAAAAATATAATTTTGTGGGGCTGGAGTGGTGGCTCAGTGGTTACAGTGCTTGCCTAGCAAGTGTGAGTACGCGAGTTCAAACCCCAGTAATGAAAAACCAAATAAAACTAAATAAAAATTGCTTCTCTCTCTCTCTTTCTCTTACACACTGTCCCCTCTTTCTTAAAAAAAAAAAAAAAAATATATATATATATATATATATATATATAATTTTGTTTTGAGACAGGATGTCATTGATTAAATTAGGTATCCCCCAAAACTCAAGTGTGAGACAATGCAACAAAGTTTAGAGATGAAATTATTGGGTTATAAAAGGTTTGACCTAATCAGTGCATTCATCTCCCTCCTTAAGACTTGCTACCTCTCAGCTCAGAATACTTGCTACCCTCCTTTCTCATCCTTACCTCTCCTGCCAGATCTTTACATGCTGGATGTGGGGCAGGAAAGATGAGGGAGGACGAGAGCTTCTGCTTGTCTTGGTCCAGAAGATGCATAGCGCAGCCACTGCTCCACTCCTACCTGTGGAAGGACACCCCACAACTTCCCCTTCTCCTGCTAGTCTTGGTTTTTGGGTTTTTTGTTTTTTTTTTTCTGTCTTTAGTGAATTCTATTCATTTACACTACTGGAACCAGTTAGGCAGGTGATTCTCAGGCAGGTGATTCTCTTCCTTTCTTCTTTCTTTCTTTTTTTTTTTTCCTTATGATTTCTAAGAATTCCACACCTTAGGTTGGTAACCTACCCTAATATTCCACTACTGATTTAAAATTCCTGTGTTTGCCATTGAAATCAGAAAAGGTTCCTATAAAGACGATCTGATTTTCTTTCTCTCTTTGTCTCTCCTTCTATTTTTCAGATGAGAGAGCCATGCTTGGATATTTCTCCCAAAGACCCCACAAGGCAATAAAACTTTCATTTCTCAAGAAGGAGCTATCTTGACCTTCATTTCCTGTCATGCTCACCTCCAAAACCAGCCTCCATAAACAAAAGTTGTCTCTTGAAGGAGATTCAACGTGCTTCCCGAGGAATGCTGATGTCTTTCTCTCCATCAGGAAATTAGGTGTTGAAAATGAACCATCTTTGGTCCTTCAGAGGTTTATTTTTGTTTTTATTTTTTACAGTACTGGAGATTGAACCCAGGGACCCCCTATCACTGAGCCACACCCCCAACCCTTTTATTTATTTTTTATTTAGATAGGATCTTGCTAAGCTTCCTAGGTTAGTTTCAACTTGGGATCCTCCTGGCTCAGCCTTCCAAGTTACTGGGATTATAGGAATGTGCTACCACATCTAGACCCTTCAGAGTTTTTGAAAGTTCAGGTTGTTTGTTTGTTTTTTCAAAAAAGAGAGAGGGACAGTGAAAGAGAGAGAAAGAGAGAATCAATTTTTTATTTAGTTTTTCCTGTGGCTTTCGTTGCTCTGACACTTGGTTGTGTTTGTGGTGCTGGGGTTTGAACCCATGTCCTTGCATGTGCCGGGCAAGTGCCATAACCGCCAAGTCTGCTGAGCCACCAGGTTTTCTGTTTTTAAAGCAGAAAATAGGAAATCGCAAAGCACGGGAAGCATTTCTGTGTTCTGGAAAGAAAACAAATTTGAAAGAACATTGAAAGTGGATTTGATCTAATAGGCAAACCCTAAAGACAACTGGAAGTTCTTAAAAGGATTAATATTGCTTATGAAAGAAATAAAAGAAGAAGTAGCAATGTGAAGAGGTGATTATACCGGGCAACCAGAAGAAGCTGGAAGAAGCCAGGGAAAGGCCTCATTAAACTCAAAGTAAAATAACACTCTTTTGTCTCCATCAAAGGCTTATCGAACACCTCCACCAGACACTGACCACTGGGGAAGGGCTGCAGCCTTAACCAACAAATAAAATTAAACAAAACAAATAAAACAGAACAAAAGAAAAATGAATAAAGCTCCCTTCGTAAAGGCCAACCCAGGGAGTAGATGAAGTGAGAGTCGTAATTCAATACAGCATTTAATTAAAAAAAAAATCTTTCCAGGTGAGGACCTTTGGCACTGAGCCAGTATTGATTGAACACCATGGCAGCACAGTCTACAATGAGAGAGGCAGAGAGAAGAGAGGGTCTCCACTTAAAGGGAAAGATGATGGATGACCCCAGCCTCAAAACAGGCCCTGGGTCCTGAGGGCTCCCACCTGCCCAGCCCCACCCAGCTACAGATGCAGAAAACCATCAAACATGGAGTTTTCTGAACCTATCCCTCAGTGAATGAGAGCCCTAAGGAACCCCACTGCCCTGCAGCCCCCAGCAGTAGGCCCCCAAGGGATCATTCTGCCCTAGGTATACTTCCATCCTCCAAGCTGAGGCATTCCTACCTCGTCCTATTCCCCAACCGCTGGTTTCCACAATGCAAGCCATTCCTCTCCTGGACTGGATTCCTATTCTTCACCCAGGTGATTTCATCGAGGAGCGATGCTGGGCTACCAGGCAGAGATCTGACTGTAACATACATGGAACCACCAGCCTGGATAGTGTTCTCACTGCCTTAAGAGACTTAGTACAGTACCCTCCTCCCAGTTTGACCCCCTGAGGGTATTGCCTGCATGGGACACAATCTGTCATTCCCTCTTGATATTGTGATTTGACTGTATTCTCATAACTGTGTTTCTTAGGCAGTGTCTAATCTCTACTGGCCAACTGACCACTGGGATTCTAAAGCTTCCCAATTTTAAGATGGTCATTGGAGATTTTAAGAGGGTAGGTTATTATCAAACAATGAAAGCCTGTCCAGCCTTAGAGACCAAGGAAAGGGATTTATATTTTAAGCACAAGTGGAAAGTTTTAAGTAGAGGAGTGTTATGATTTACCATGCCTTTGAAAAATGCATCTTGAGTCACAATGTGAAAAAATGGATCTTGAACTGATGAAGAGATGTGAGGTAGCAAGTTAGGAGGCCGCTAGGCAATCAGTGCTCACTTAGTGCTCAAGCAGTAGACCAGTGAGAAATTCTGATCACTTGAACTACAGGGGCAGCAGTGGATAGAGAGAAATAGAAGGATTAGAGTATATTTGCAAGGTAGAGTGACTGCTACCCTGGTCTATCAGGAGCACAACAATTTAAACTATAATACACAAAAAAGGAGCTCAATAAGTTATGAGTGAAATTTTCATGTTAAGTTAGAAATGATTAGCATGATATGGTTATTCATATGTAGATGCTGGAATTTTTCAAGGAGGCTCCTTTTCAATACAAATATTCAATTGCCTGATGTAATTTCAATGAAGTGAATTTCAACAATTTTTTGCTGGGACATAGTAGTAGTAGTATGTTATTCTAAAAGATAGTTTACCTCTAAATAAAAGTTTCCCAATTTGAATGATAACTGCAACAACAGAAAGTCAATATATCAGCTCAATGTTGTAATTAATCAGCAGGATTTTGTGAAAGAATTGAAAACATCTTACACTGTTTTTGAGTCTACCAAGGTTGGTTCCAAAAAAGAAAAAAAAAATCTCCAGTGTCTACTACAGACATATTTTTTAAATCCTACAAATTAATAATTTCTCCACCCACTCTCATGGAAAAGAACTTTTAGTAAGAATAAGCTAAATAGACTGGAATATATTTTGTTCATGGGCAATATTTTCAATGTCAAAATCATACGTCGGCAGACATAGCATCTGTTAGTGTTCTCATTTGAATTGATTCAAGTATGTGTATATGGCTCAGTCAACATAGCAATTGCCTTCTGATCAAACAATGCAAGTTTTTTCTCCATATTTTACATGCAGGAAAAAAACATTCTTACTGCCTGTGATTAGCTTCCATTCTGCACAGAATTGTTCTCTAGCCTTTCCCTTGACCCATGTCCTGCTTTTCATTTTAAATTATAAACTAATCTCAAATCCTTTACAATGTATTATACCATTTTATCAACCTGCAAAGGCGAGTCAAGAAAGTCTAATGGTAGCAAACTTTGCAGCATATCAAAGTGCATTTTACATGTATTAGATACACACTCCAACAAAACATGGAAGTGGCTTACCGATGACTTAGGGTCCCAGCAAGTTCTCCTAAACAGGTAGCCAAGTAGGTTGACATGTGCACTAACCAAAGTCTTCAAATGTGAAGTTGATCACATATGTTCAATGAAAACTTCTCATCAAATGGGATCCCCAAAGAAGACTGTAAATTAATAAAATTGTCTAGACACTGTAGTCACAGTGTGTATTGGAATTTCTTACATCCTATGATAACAGCAAGAGTACTATGTCCATTTGGATAATGATGCTGAATGCTTGTAGTCTTTGGTAGAAAGCCATCATATTCTCAGTGCTGTTATGTGTGGCCCTCTCTATTTCTAAATTCTATTTTTTGATTACCTTGTACCATGTGTTCTGAAGAGATATGCAAGAAATCCAGCACATCTTCCCACAACCAAATGGAATGGAAGCTCTTAGACTTGTCGTTTGAGACAGATGTCACATATGCAGTATAGATGTCAACGTCTTCACCAGACTATGAATTTCATTTGTGAAATTTGTCTCTGAACAATGTCTGATGGTTCTTGGAGGGTTATTTTTTTCCAAGTGCCTTTAATAATTCTACCAGTGTAACAACTATCAAATAACTTGGTCCCAGATAAAGCAAGAGCAATGACAGGTTCACTTGTCACAGGTGTGTGTATTCCTGAGACCATAAGAAACTAAGCATGCCTGAGCTTTCAGTCTTTCACTGTATTTGCTTCAAGACGAGAGTGGTCTCTCATCTTGAATTCTTAAGAATTCCAGAAATTAGGCTCAGTACTCTGCAGTGGTCTCCAAAGTAATTTCAAATGCAGGATCTACTCCGTTTCCAGGCTGAAGCTGCATCTCATTGTTCTTGTAATACCTGAGAACGGACTTACACCACCAGCAGCTTCACACTAGAAGATGCTCTGTTAAAGTAGGTAAGGTGATAAGGCCTTCTGGCACCATCACTCACTGGAGTAAAATGCTCCTAACTGGAAATCCAATATGTAATAGCATCAATACTTTTAAATCAAAGAAGCCCAAAACTTCTGCAAGGAGCCATAACATACCAGGCATGGATGATGCCTACAGTCTGTTTGGAGGCAGCAAGCGCACAGCCCTGCAGCCCTTCAGTCATACGCTCAGTACAATACAGTTTTCACTCCTTTAAGGCAGATATCTAGTGAACTGATTTCTTTCTTTATATCCTTTTTCCAATTGTCCTTTAGAGTTAATGAATGCAAAATCATTGCCCTTGAAATGCCTTTTTATATTCTTACTTTATTGAGTTTTTGAATTACAGTATGACACAAATTTTAAAAAGATTTGGCATAGATCAGGGAAGAGGACCTTGCTGTCATCAGAAACAAACACACCTGCTTATTAGTGAGGCAGGGGAAAGGGCCTACAATGATGTCACAAATACCGGTCATATTCATGCTGTCCCATTCACTAACCCTGGAAAAATCCTCTAACCTTTCCATGCCTCAGTTGTCTCAGCTCCATAATGGACATAGGCACACCTCCCTAGCCTACCTCCCCAGAGTGTTGAATTAATGAAATGCAATAATCCTTTGGCAAATTTTAAGTGCAATTCATGTAGTGAAAAATGTGATGAATTAATTATAAAATTGGGATGATTTAAACAAAGGGGAATAGGTAAAACTCTCCTGTAGTAGGCCTGGAAATGAAATGTATCTACTTAACCTTCAGAATCAGGAAAATCAAAATTCCAAATTCAAAAAGGCACATTTGGTAGAAGGGAGACCAATAAAGTAGAAGAAGGGGATTGAAAGTGAGGGAGGAGAGGAGAACATGGGGAAGTACTGGAGAACAAAGTTTACCCAATTATTCTCTGTCCATGTGCAAGTACACCTCAACAAATCCTGTATTTATATATAATTACAATGTACTTATTATTAATAATAATAGAGAGAGCAGGAGAGCAAAGCACAGTGTTAAGAGAGGGGAGGAAGGGAGGAAGGAGAAGGTATCAGGGCATGAGATTGATCAAATTAAGTCACGTGCATGTATATTACAATGAGTTCCACTATTATGTATAATTATAATGTACAAACAAAAATTAAAATAAGCATGTTCAATAGTAAATAACAGTGGATCACTTAGATGCCAGTGTTAATGATAACTTAGCTCATGTATCATCTCATTTAATCACCATATAAATCTGATGGAGGAAAAACTCTACTCCATTTTACAGAGAAGATTGAAGCTTAGCAAGTTAATTACTGTCGCCCTTGGTCACTGACCTAGTACGTAGCTGAGTCTGAATTCAAACCTGGGCTACTCTGACTATAAAATCCATACCCTTAACAACTGTGCCAATTTCTACCTCCAGTGTTGTAGATTCATAAACTGCCCTCTCCATCTGGTCTCCACATTCTCTTCTCCACCTAGGCCTTAGCTCAATGGTTATCCCCAGTTCTGAGCTCGTATTTATCCAACCCCCTCAACAGTCTCTACTTCACTCTTTTCTTTGCTTACCTTGCCTTTGGCACCCATTCTGCTAATATAATTCATTTCATACAGATCACTCTCTATTGTAGCATTGACTGGTTAATTATGTCTTAGATGCATCCTCTTCCTTGGGCCTCCCATAAAACCACAGAAAATACAATGTGTGTTCCCTCCTTGCCTCACCTCTCTCTCTCCCTAAGTGCCTCCGTCTGAACCCAGTTAACAGAACACTTCTTGAGCAATAATTTGGAGACGCTAACAAAACCTCCAATTACTCTAACCAAGTCCAGGTCAATTTTTCCGCTTTTGACACTGCCTCAAGGTGAATATCATGCCCAAACTGTGTTCTGTGTGCTGGTGAGCAAGAAGAGGGTCTCTGCCTGCAATAACATGTTCAGTTTATCATGAAGATGGACAAACAAGCCATTGAGTGAGGCTAAGAGAAGCATAGATTACTGCGGAGGCACAAAACAGCGGCAGCTACCCCAGGCTACGAGGCCACAAGAAGATTATTTAGCAAGTTTGGTAATATGGGCTGAAATTCGAATTGTGTAATAATAATAACAATGTCATCAAACATGTCACTCTCTGGGTGCTTTAGATGTATCATCCCACTTAATTCTCCCAATAACTCTGTGAGGCACATACTAATATTTCAACCATTTTACTGATACAAAAATGGGGCTAAAGTAGAACAATTTGACCAAGGTTAGTAATAAATGGCAGATGTAAGACTTGGTCCCAGAGACTACATCTTTAACTAGCATGCTATCTTTATTTTTTTCTCACTGGAGTGGAAGAGAGAAAGAGAGAGAGAGGGAATTTTATGTTTTTCATCTGGTTTTGTTTTCCCTCCACTTAGTTGTTTACATCGTGCTGGGGTTTGAACCAGGGTCCTTGCACATGCCAGGGAAGTGCTCTACCACTGAGCTACCTCTCCAGCCCTACCTGGTTTGTCAGGTTTTTTTTTTTTTTTTAAGAAAGAGGGACAGACAGTAAGAGAGAGAGAGAGGGCAAGAGAGAGTATGTATGGTCCACAGAGAAGCCTCAGCATACATACATAAAGGTCATGAAAAGAGTCCAAGCAGGAAATATTTGGGAAACTAAAGGAATTTGTTAAAGGGCTCTAAAAGTTCCAGATGAGTCTCCAGCTACCCTGAGATGGACACTTAGCCATTTCCCAATTAGGACATAGGATAACAACTGAGTCCAGTGGTGGACAACCTGTCCACCCAGGGAGCTATGGTGGTGCTTCACAGAGGCCTTTAAGAGACCAGGTCCCGAAGGACTGTGAATTCACTGGCCCAGCAACCAGTAGAGTTCTCTCCACAACGCATCAATCCAACCCCATGGAATCAGAATCCTGAGAGAATCTCTGATCACAGAAGAAAATAAAACTAGAATAGCCCATCCTTTTGCTTCCGGAGAGTTCCCCACACACTGTCAGATTCCAGAAAAGATTCCACAATTGCCTTAGCCTCTCATTTCAATGTCAAATGAACCTTCCTATGAAGACACTCTTATTCAGGTCTGAGGCAAAAATGTCATGCTTAAAACTTAGCCTGGAGGCTCAGCTGTTTTCATGAGTGGTGGAACAGAAAGTGCTCTGCTCTAAGTAGACCATCTCAAGTGCTGTGACACAGTGTGCCAAGAGCCTAGAGCGGGGACGTGCCTCCTGGCTCTACCACTTGTGAGTTCTGCCACATGAGGAGGACTACTCAATTTTTCAGTGATTCCGGTTCTCATCTGTAAAATGGCACAATAATAGAGCCTACACACAAATTCATTCTGAGATCAAACATATACAAAAGGCTTAGAACAGCACTGGCTCATCACAAAAGCTCATCAAAGTTTCAGTTACAAAGAAAAACTCTAATTCCACTTATATCTTGACCTAATTTGTGTACAATTTCAGAATGAACAAAGAAATCTGGTCAACTTTTCCAGGATGGGAATGGAGATAAAATGCCTAAAATTAGTAATTACATTTTGGCTTTTCTTATTGTTTTTCCCAGTAGGCAGAAGAATAGAGCATCCACTTTTTAATGAAAGTTACATATCAGTTATAAAAGTGTTAAATAAATCTGTGAAGGCCAAGCACAAAGAAGAAAGAAAGAGACAGGAACCATCCTGCTGTTGTCATGACAACGAGACATGTTACCTGGACAAAGATTTTGGTATCTCTTAAAAGAATAGCCAGAGATGTTTCCATCTATTTTGGGAAAGACAAAGTCTTCCTTTATCCTCCACTAGAGACACACAGCCTCTTGTCTGCTGCACATCTTCCAATTAACATGGGGCAAGATCTGAGAGGAGTGAGGATGTCATGTGCAGGCAGGTGGCAGGATGCAAAGGGACTTTTCAGGGGTCTTCGAGGTAAAGGCAAATATCAGTGGAAAATGCAAGATCAAAATGCTCAGGGTTCTATTGTTTCATTTAAAATACCAGAAGAACATTCATTAAAAAGCATCATTCTCACGCATGAAGGCCCCCAAGTTTACAAGAAATGGAATCCCAAACCAATTGCACCTTCATTTTTGTTAACAGTTGTGACACTAAGAAAGTGATTTAAAAAATCTGGTGGACCAGACTTTCCCTGAAACTCATTTTCACAAGTAAAGAAAATGAGAGCTTAGGATGCAAAACATCTTTCCTTTCTCCAGCTCTCTGAGTGTTACATGTGGGTCCCGTGTGACTGTGTGTGTGTCCCTCTTTCAACCTGTAGTTTATACTTAACATAATAATCTGACACATCTCTCTCATTTCTCAGTTAATCAACAGTATTTTTAAACCAGTAAATAGAGGCTATTTGTAATAGTATTTCCATTAATTGTGTATTTTTCAAACATGAGACTACTAAAGTAGCTGTCTATGAAAGCAGTCATTCAATTTTCCTCTGAGTCGACCCTTTATTCTGAAAGGGCCTCCCTCATCAAGCTCAATAGCATCTTTTGGTTGCCTGAGAACAAGCACTGGAGGACAAAAAAATAAAATAAAGAAAAAGAAGAAGAAACCTATTTTCCAGATCAAAGTAATCCCTACTCCATTGCCATGGCTCCAGACGGCTCTTTTTTCTTTTCATTGACCAAACAAGGTTCCTCTCTGATTTTTTTTTTTTTTTGCCTGAATTTGTTTTCTCTTTGGGAAAAGTGGTCATTAAAGTATTAGTTTAGGTTGATTGGTTCTTCAGCAACAGAAGGGGCTTCTGACGCTTTGTTATCTTTGACATGATCTCAAAACAATGGCCTGATTATTATACAATATGGAAATAATAACTCTAGGCAACAGACCTGCCCTTGGAACCTGTGCAGGTGCCAGGTGGAGCATCATACATCCACCTACTGGTCTTCTAGTGGCTGCTTTCAGGGTCTGGGTGTCTGGTCACGTCCTTGGACACAGCATGGGCTTCACCTCCTTGCCCTGGCCTTCGAGCCCCCTCCCATGCACTTGAATTCTCCCCAAGTGGCTGAGGCTGCTCATCATTTGCCTCCATTTATGTCAACCAGTGGCGCATTCAGTAGGAAGAATGGGGAGGGGAGAGGAAAGGCTTTGATGTTTCCAAGGGCCAGAAATCACTTGGATGTTCTTCCAGGGCCACTTGGCAGCAGGTGGAGGGTGTGACAGCTGGTGAGGAGGTCGTTGGCTGGGAAAAGACCACTCAACCACGGCAGGGAATTGCTCTGCCCTTGCTAACTGAGAAGTTTATTCCTATAGTCCACTGGGGGATAAAGATGAGGCAGAAAGATCAGAGGGCCTGGCATATACCACCTGGGAAAAAAAGAATGCAAAATTTATCAAGTAACACGTTGAACCGTTTCACTTTCTTTTTTTTTTTTGAGAGAGAGAGAGACAGTGAGAAAGAGAGAAAATCAATTTTATTTAGTTTTTCATGTGACTTTCGTTGCTCTGGCACTTTGTTGTGTACATGGTGCTGGGGTTTGAACCTGTGTCCTTGCACATGCCAGGCAAGCACCATAACCACTGAGCCACTGCTCTAGTCCATTTGACTTTTTCTTAAGATCAATTGACCCAAGTCTTCATATCCAGTCTAATAAGAATGTACGGCTGCCGGAACCCACAGCCTCTGACAAATGGTGCTTAGCCATGTGGACCTCGAACCCAGACTCGCAGCTTCCCTTTATTCATCTGTTAAAATGCAGTTAGCAACAGGTTTGCTTTGAGGGTTATTAATAATAACGTTTTCTGAATGCTTACTCTGTGCCAGGCACAAGCTTAGCACTTGGCAAATATTATCTTACTTCCTCCTCACAACAACACTTTGGAACAGGGACTGTTACAGTGCTGCTCCTGGGTTACAAGAAAACAGGCGCCAGGGTTGGAAGCAGATATCTGGAGTCACACAGCTGGTAAGTGAAGTTAAGATTGAAATCCACTCAGCTCAAGCTCCAGCATCTGCACTGTCAGCGCTACTTAGGAATTAAATGAAGTAATGTATAACACATTGATTCTGTACCAGACTCTCTGCTACATTACCAATCATTAATTTTACATTACTACATCCTTATTAGACTCCCTCTATTGCTTTGGCCAAATGAATTAAAACGTAGGACAGTACCTTGATAGGCAAAGGGCTTCATAAAAGCAAACATATTGGGGCTGGAGCGGTGGTTCAGTAGTTATGGCGCTTGCCTGGCATGTGCAAGTACGCGGGTTCAAACTCCAGCGCCACGTACACAACAAAGTGTCAGAGCAACGAAAGTCACGTGAAAAACTAAATAAAATTGATTCTCTCTTTCTCTCTCTCTCTCTGTCCCTCTCTCTTTAAAAAAAAAATAGCAAACACATTAAATACACTCGATTTGGCTGGAGCTAGTACACAGTAAGATTATCGTTTCTTGATCCAAAATTTCTGAAGACAAAATCACACAGAATTTGATAGAAGAAAGAAGGAAGTAAGAGCAGTGAGGAAACAGAGATCTGGGAGTAGCTTCTCATTTGTAGAGGTCGCCTGGTCAAGAAGTATGGTCAAAAGGGCTGGAGACAGTGGTGTCATCGCTGCCTTAGCTGCTGGTCACAGAGGTGTGAATGGATGTGTGGTGAAAGAAGAGAGGAAGTAGAACCGACAGGTACAAACTAACTATTCAGCCAACTAAAGAACACCTGACCACATGCTCACTGTCATTCATACCAAGAAAACACTCAAAGGGAAGAAATCTTTCTTATCTGAAGACCCTAAGGAATCAAGAGCTACTGCCAACTGCACATTCTTAAGGAGACCTAGAAAGTTCATTATGAAACCCCCTTCATTTATATATAGGATGAGCATTAACCGAGACACTTCTGTGAGTAAGTTACTTCAAGGCATAAGGAACACAACAAGAGTGGACCAGGTCCCACTGTAAGAAGTCCAACCTGGAGACCAGTGTGCTGTACCCTTTTAGTCATGCACAGAGGGCTCTGGGACGGATGGCAAGGCCAGTGGGGAACCAGATCTGACTTGAACATGGAAGGGGAAAGGGATGGTGGCTAAATCAAAGGAATTTTCCCCCTCCTGGATAAGGGGTACCTTGTTTGTTATCAGAATGAAACTCATCAGTGGAGAGACAAAAAAAAAGTAAATACACAAGAGAAAATTGGAAGAAATTTCTGAAATTGGAGCTAATATGAAGAGCTTGCAAGGACGGGGTGGCTCTAGCCTCAGCAAGAAAGAAGTCACTATTCTGTCTGATTTGAGAACGAAAAGAAGATAAATACAGATGTAGGGAAATTTTCATATGTAGGAAGTTGAGGCAACTCACCTCATACGGTTCCGACCTTCTCAACCAGGAAAGCACATCTGTTGAGAGTATTAAGAAGTGAATGAGGGGAGGGGGGAGAGCAGTAGCTTAGCAATTACGGTGCTTGCCTGGCAGGCATAAGGACCCGAGTTCGAACCCCAGCACCACATAAACAAAAAAGTGTCAGAGCAAAAAAGGCCACATGAAAAATTAAATAAAAAATTGATTCTCTCTTTCTCTCTCTCACTTTCCCTCTCTCTTAAAAAATAAAAAATTTTTAAAAAGAAGTGAAAGAGGTGTTGCTGGAGACTACCTGGGCATATCATTATGGAAAATGCCCCTTCCTCTGATTGTCTGCCTGGCAAACCCCTGCCAATCATAACAGATCAAACAGCCCTTCTCTAGCTACCCAAGCCCCAAACAGAGTTGGGACCTCCATCTTCTGCACATTTATGTTTCTAGTACTTTAAAAATTAAATCATGCTGTAATTAATTTAGGTTTCTCCTTCTAGACAGTAATTCTTGATGATTTTACTCATCTTAACTTCTCCAACATCTAACTTGGCAAAAAACAATATTCAGCAAATGTGTGTTCAATGAATAAATAAATCGCTTCCTAAGCCATACCTCAATGAAATGCAGTTCAGATCCAGAAAGGTGAGGGAATCACACTTTAGAACTGGCATCCTAAATGTCTAGGCTCATTTCAGATAATTTCAGTTTTGAGCAATTACTCCATCATCTCTGCATTGAATAACCCAGGTTCTAAGAAAAGGGAACCACAGTTATGGAACTATGAACTTCATTGTTGAACATCAGGAAAGGGCTTTCTATTTTTATTTTTATTTTATCTATCTATTTATTTATTTATTTTTGGATTACATTTCTTTATTTTTTTAATTTATTTTATTAGTGTATTATACTTTTACATAATGTCGGGATTAGTTGTCACATATTCCTAGAAAGAAAGGGCTTTCTAAATATGAAATTAGATCTTTATGAAAAAATGTCTCTGAGAAAGAAGGATAACAAAAACATGTCTCAGAGACAACGAAGATCCTTCCTTCCAGAATTTCTATGATATTTCACTCTCACAAGCAGCTACAGAGCATCTAGGGCCCGCTCAAAGATACTGGCACCAATAGGTTCCAAGATTATGTGTCCACCAAGACCATGAACTGTTGTGAAAGAGCACTGTGAGAGCACTGCTGTTCAGCACCTCCCAGATCGGGTTGCTATGTTCTTTCCTGAAGTTTCAGATTTTTCTACTGTCTTGTCTTGCCTTGGCTCCTGATTTCCACATTTACATATCATCAAAAGATCACTCAAATGTGCTTGACCTTTTGAAATACTCTTGTGCTCTCAGGAAGTACATGATCATTTATCTATTTATTAACTACATAAATAGATACCTGGGTAAGCATGAAAGCAGCTGCCAGCCCATTTGCACAAACAGTGAGACAATGAAGTCCCAAGGAAACACAAAAATATTAAGACACTGAATGATAAGACATGCTAATATATTACTCTGTTCTGGGTTTTATAAAACAAATGCATGACTGACATGTTTTATAAGTCTAATGACATGGAAATATATTCTAGATCGCTTGTACTGATGTAGAGTATCATTACTATCAATAAACCAAGAGAGATAATAATTCTAGAATGTACATATTCATATTATAATCATATTATAAATCATATTATTATTCATATTAAAATTTCTCACTATATACACAAATGTATGCCCATGCATGTGCACACTTACCTGCCTCTAACACTGGATTTTAATAAAGTTAACTTATTATTGGTTTGCTTGCCGATGTATATACTCCGAGTTTAACAGTATGGATAATAATAATGGATGAAGATAAACTGGGATTTTTAATTTTTATTAAAAGTCCAGTGTTGGAAAAAGTAGGAGGAGGGAGAAAAAGAATTGGGAGTTGAGGAGAAGAAAGAATATAAATTAAAAAAAAAACAGAAGAAGGGTGAGGGAGGAAGAAAAGGGGGAGGAGGAAGAAGAAGGGAAGAAGGAGGAAGATAATCATCATTGCTAGGTATATGCTTCATTAATAATCATGATTCTTTCCCATACTAATTATCAATCCATATTCTAGCATCTTTAGAGTAGGGTCACTGCAAGTTTGAGGAGAGATCTAAATGGCTACATATACGATAGTGAAGAAGCTTTTATTTTCTTAAACTTCAGGCTGCTTTCTTATCACCAGAGCAGTTCACAGTCTGCCATTACTCATGAACATTAAATGTGGGAAATTTGCTATATGATAATTAAAACTCTGGTTAGTATCTACATTAGTTAGCTGATCTTAATGTTAGTCACTCAGGACTCTTTTGAAACTTCTACTTAGTTAGGAGAGAGATAAAATGACTATATTTCTTATCATTAATATGAATGCCAAGATATAGATGCCCTTCAGTTGTTGGAAAGTTAGACTTAATGATTCCTAAGATCACTTGTAACCATAAAGCATGATTTGGTGACCATGCAAGAAAATGCCAAGATTATTCCACGATGTGGACTTCACTGGAAAGTTCCCTCCCTGCTGGGAAGACTACTTGTCCATTACTCGAGAAATTTCTACAACAATGATCAATTCTACTCTCCCTGACTAAACCGTCTCTGATGGTCCTCAGCACTCTCTGGGCCTGGGGAACCCAGCTCTGTACCTTACAGACTACACTCTCTCGGCCACAGTTCATTACACAGGAACATCAGTCTCTAGTGGAATCTTCTGGACAAAGTCAACAGAAATAATTTTGGAGACTGCCATACTTTAGAAATTTTAGGTCACCTATTCTATCAGCAATCAAAACACAGAAAACAAAGCTTCATTAAAAAAATAAATTATTCAACCAATATACCATCAATATAACATATATAAATTGTAAGAGTTGGGGAAGTATTGTCCATTTTAAGATTTAGAATTGTGAATCTCTCTACTCAGTGAGTCAATTAAAAAAAATCCAGCACTAAACTTGGACTGACTAAAGCATAGGTAATAAAGAGAAATTAGAAGAAGACCAGTACCTTAGGTAGGAAAAGAGGGGACAGGAGAGGAGGGAGTTCTACCAAGTTTAAAACTTCATCATGCAATCAATCAAATGTGGGATATAAAGAGTCCTAATGGGAAGTGCACACTTATTGCATATGCAGAATCCAAGACCCTAGAAAAGTATAGGCTATCAGGCACCATTTCATTTACTCATCCATAGATATACTGGAACTCAGGCTCAAGGCTGACAAGTGACAAACTGGCCATTTCAGACTGAAGGAGCAGCAAAGCCACCAGAATTCCAGAGCCAAAATGTGAAAACCAGGTCAAACCACAAAATCAACTTTTTTTTTCTCAAAGATCACTGAAGGAGAGATTATCATCTCTCATATCTGTTACATGGCACTAATGTGTTAATATGCAAAATCATTCATAGATAGGAGTGTTGGGTCCAATTCTCTGAATAGAATAACGGCCTCAATTTCATCTGGTTGTTTACTCTGCATCTACATTCATGCTTTCGTTAATTATTTTGTTTGTTGGTTCTGTCTCCCAAACTAAACTTCAGATCCTTGAGGGCAATGTCTTCCTTTCATCGAGCTTAGTCTCTTGCTAGTATCCAACAAAATCACTGAAAATGTTCAATACAAACCTAACCTGTTTTTCCCTAAATAAGAGGGATTAGTTGAAGTGCCTCATATAAATGTCACTAGGGAAATTCTCCGTTTATTCTCCTTATGTTATTAATGTACGTGTTGATTATCACTATTCATATTAATAGGACAGAGGGATTTATATCAATATAAATAGGATGATAGGTTATCTATAGATAAATATTAATATTCATTAAAAA
This sequence comes from Aplodontia rufa, assembly GCA_004027875.1. Taxonomy (NCBI): domain Eukaryota; kingdom Metazoa; phylum Chordata; class Mammalia; order Rodentia; family Aplodontiidae; genus Aplodontia; species Aplodontia rufa. The sequence continues at coordinate 20,237 of PVKS010026778.1, forward strand.
TCATAAATCAATAAATAACAGATTGAAATCAATATGACTATTGGTAATAGTTGCTCTGTATCCTTTTTCATTTGTACTGACTTAATTATAACTTTTCAAGCATTTTCATGGCTTCCACCTTATTGGGTATTTGTTTCGCAGACAAACATATTACTCTACTACAAATTTACCCATTGCCCCCTACCAATGAAATTTATGTCCTGGGTCTTGGTACCTTTTAGTAAAGTAGTAACTGGTCTGATTTTTAGATAGGAAAATCTCCACTTTTAATTCACCTGACTGGAATACAGCAGCAACCAGCACTGGAAAGAGATAGCGTCCAAGTGCCAACCCTGTCAACTCCCAAGTTCAGAAAGCTCCAGAAGGTTAGAATCAGACCTTCCTAGTCCCTATAATGTTGAGGGAAGTGATCTCAGGATCCTTCCACGACCTCTTGAGTAATGTGTCCGTAACATTTACAGCTTCCTCTGTCCTGGAATTTCCTCATAACTCAGCATTCCTGGTAAGGCTGAAATGAAAGTTGAACTTTTCAGTGGAGGTAGATCACGCTGACAGTGATAGCAACTGACAGATCAAAAGGAACCAAAGGTACTGTGCTGAAAAAGTCTCATCAAGGTCACCAATTCGTGATAAAGCAAGGGGCGAGTGAGGGAGAAAGACTTCTTGCTTAGGAACCAGCAGGGACAACCACATTATCTAATGATTCCTCTTCGTTTCCATCTCCCGAGGCCTCCCACTTCTACACACGTGCTTTTAAGCAAGTTCATTATTTTAAAATTACTGTGCAATATTTCTTCTTCTCAGTCCAAGGTGCAGCGGCATTTAAGCATGGTACCTGCACTGGCACCAACCCTAACAAGCAGAAGAAGTTGCAGCCCCTGGCCCTGGGTTCCCCCTTCCTGCAGAAGGTGCCTGCTTACATGACTCCCGCACTGCGTGCAGCATTCCTGTCTTACCTTTCTGTCTGCCTGCATGGCGACAAAGCCAGCTAGCAGGCGATTAATGACTCTCTCTCCCTAACACAGAGTTGCCGTTGGGGAGCTGCTGCTAAGCCAGCCACATGTAGATGTGGCCACAAGTGTTCGTCAACGGGAATGAACGGAAGTGACATGCTTCAGTTTGAGGCGTATCTAACATGGCATGTCTCTCTACTCTTTGCTGTTGTTTCGATCTTGTTCCCCCAAAGCACTTGTGCTAAAGGATCGGTCCCTAGGCAGGTGCTGTTGGTGGGTCTGAGAGAGGTGGGCCCAGGAGGAGGTCTCTAGGTCATTGCGGGTGTGCACCTCAAGGGGACTGTGGGATCTTATCCCCTTCTTCATTCTCTCTTTTGCTTCCCTCCCATAAGATGGACAGTTTTGCTCTATCACATGCACTCCACCAGAGTTCTAAAGAGCAGTGGCTCTGTCTGATCATGTACTGGAACCTCTAACCCATGAGCCAAAATGAAGCTTTTTTCCTTATAAACGAATCATCTTAGGTATATGTTGTAGTAATGGAAAGTTGACTAACATACTCTTTTGCCTGCTGTCAGCTAGATAAATGCAGAAGTGGATGAGCAGTGAAAAACTGGCCATGCTATGAGATGGATCCTGAATCACTGTCTTGAAGAAAGGCATCGTGGACCAGGAGACAATGGATTGGGCTATTACAAGAAAGAAATAAACTTCTGTTTAAAAAAATTTACATGTTTCAGGTCTATTTGTTACTGGAATATATGCTAACTATTACATGAATTTAATACAGTGGCATTTATAGGCTTTCAAGGATGGTGAATAACTGAATAGCGCATGTTTCAGTCAGCTTTGCGTCACTATAACCAAAAGACCTGACAAGAGCAACTTGGAGAAAGGATAGGTTATTTTGGCTCATGGTTCCAGAGGTTCAGTTCATGATTGTCCAATTCTAAATCTCTGAGCCCAAGGTAAGGCAGAACATTCAGAACATCGTTAAAAGGGCCCGGCAGAGAAAAGTTGCTTGGTTCATGATAGTCAGGAAGCAGAGAAAGAGCTTGAGTTCAAGGAGTCAGGGACAAAATATAAACCCCAAAGTAAGTCACACTCCCAGTGACTTACTTCCTCCAGCCATGCTCTATCTACCTACAGTTACCACCCATTAATCCATTCAAATTATTAGCCTGTCAAATGGATTAATCCACCAATCGGGTCACAGTAATTGTAATCTAATCATTTCATCTCTGAACAATGCTGCACTGTCTCACACATGAGTTTTGGGGGACACCTCATATCCAAACCACAGCAGGGCATTTCTTTATTTGCCTATAAAAGAGCTTGAATATTTTGTACTTTACCAGAAAGGATTAAATATGGATTGCAGCTCATGAATTACATGCAATAATTATTATTATGGAACTCTTCCCAGAATGCTATATGGAACAGACTGATGTGACTAGGGGTTTATCTAAGCTTGTAGTTGTTTCTTCAAATTCATAGATACGTATTTAAATTTTGTTACTGTGGGAGAATGTTGAAGTTGTCATGGCAACAAGTTAAAGCAACAGAGTGTATGTGATGTACTCGAATGCTTGGTGCTAGCCATACCAGCAAAAAAAATAAACAGTTATATCACATGGAGAACTATTCTAAGGGTTATGGAGTGATAATCAATTATTTGTCTTACACCTTCCAGGAACCATACTTAACACACTGATTAGGTAGCAATTTTGATAACAATGACAGTTTGGGAGTGAAATGAATTTTAGAATTCAGATGAGATTATTGGTATGGGATCATCCCCTTAATCACCCTAGTCTCTCCTGCCTGAAATACACACACATACACACACACACACACACACACACACACACGTGTACATAGATAGAGACAAAGGAGGAATATTGGACCTATTAAAGTAAAATTTGATAGAGTTGAGTAATTGAGAGGACAACAAATTCAATATAAGCAATCAAACTAAACCTCTCTTGAGCAGAGGTTTTAGAGCGAATTTCTCAACCCAACTCTGATTTACTTTATGATGCAGACACAGCCTTTATTGAACCAGAAGCCTAATTTTCTGCAATATATTTGCTACTAATTCAAGTTGTCCTCATTCTTTGAGGAAAAGTATTTCACACAGGCCTAGCTTACCATCCCCAGGGATTTTTTTCTTCTCTCCAAGTGGCCCCTGGAAGCACTGACTTTTGTCTTAAAACAACACAAACTGCAGGTAACTTGGATTATCATTTAGGATCCAGAAGAAGAGGTATGGCCAGCTGGAGTAAGGTAATTTGGCAAGTAACAGCAATATGGGAAAGCTAATATTTCTAGCTGTTCTTGAATGGATAAAATAAAAGAATAAAGAAAAAATATTCATATTTCTCATAAAAGTCCTAGAAGATAATTCAGGAAAAGTTTTAATTCTAGGGAAGAAATGATAAAAGAAAAAAGATAGTATCCTCAATTTTAGAGTTCTTTCTCCCTCATCTCATCCTGTCATTTCTGTTTTGACATACCAAGTAAATAATTTCTTCTCCAGCCCCTCTTTGCTTCATTCATAAACTGTAATGGCCAACTTTCCTGCAAATTAACCTTTGAGAGACCTTTCTATCACCAGGATCACCGGAAAAGTGCAAGAAAGAAGGTCTGATTCCAAGAGATGCCACTACTATATTGAGACGCATGACACAAAGAACGGAGATGCTGAGTCCCACCTGCAGTGGCACCAAGCATTTCAAGGCAGAACAAAAAGACTTGCAGATGTGAAGAGGGACTGGATGCAGTCGCAATGCCAGACGGTCTCAGGCAGCCCCTTGGCTGCTCTTGGTACAAACCAGGTCAAAGGCATCTGACGTGGCTCAGTGGACAGAGATCAATAATGCTAAAGAGTGGTGTCTGCGGCAGGGAACAAATCACCTCACATAGATAAAACAGTGTCTGTGCTCAGGGCCCCTGATGAGAACGCTGCATCTGCCATCTTGACGTGGGCTCTGTGACATCCCTCCACATCAGGGAAAAGTGACCAAGAGAGGGAGGGAGACAAATGTCGGGGGCCAAGGGAGCTATCACAGGCTCTCGTCTCCAAATGAGAAACTCAGTGCCCACCAGGCCAATTCAAGAAGAAAACACGATAGGTGTGAAGTATTTTTACTTTAAGTATTTAGGGGATAAATTGTACCTCCATCTCAAAAGAGATCAGGAAGTAGCTAGATGATATGAACAGTAGGATAAACAGAAGCTAATTTTATTTAATAACTTGTTCATTAAGTCCTTATTGCATGAGCCAGATACATTTTATTAATAAGGAAATTGAGGCTCAGAAAAGTTAAGTAACTTTCCCAACATTACAAGATTTTAAGTGATAAACATAGGACTCAAACCAAGATGTGCACCACTGTAAAGCCAGACAGCCTTACCCCTCGCGTGGCTCATCGTCAAGTACAACTGAACATGTTTCTCCAGGCCTTTGTCTTCCTCTTGGTCTTCATCATGTAGGGATCACTGGTGACCTGTCCGGATTCATGGGAATAAGGAAGAAATGTCTTTAAAGGTGATTGAGCTTTCTAGATATAGAGTGGAGGATGGAACAGGGGATTACAGAGAAATGCGAAGGACACAGAGATTTAGACCTCATACTATCCCATTTGCACCCTTTGGCTAAGTTTGCTTAGAGAAAATTGGGTTTTGAATTAAAGCGATAAACTGGTGAATTCTGCTGGAGGTTGCCTCAACTTTTGTAGGTTTTGTTCTTGTTCAATTTACAACATGTCATGGTGAGACACATTACTGATAGAAGCAAGAAAAATATAGGAGGGAGGCACAGCTTGCCAGGACAAAATTTACATAATCAGAGCACTTCTGCTTTCTGTGTCTCCACTGCCAACCCAACTCATTTTGTGGACGTTTTCCTGGGAGATACAAAGAGGAAAATTCTACATGACTAATATCCGTTTTGTTTTACTCATGGTTGGAAAATTACTTTTCTGCCTTATGAAAGAAGCTAAGATTCACTGAATTAGTATAATGCACCACCTCCTATGTTTGGTGATTCATAAACACATAATCTGTTGACTTCTTTCAACTGCCTTGAGGTGCTGCGTGCCTACCTTCCAGATGATGAAACTGGAAGTAGAACCATCAGCTTGCCTAGACTCTCAGCTATGTGACTGCACAAGGACTTAAGTCCATGCTCTCAGGACTTTCAAAGTCAGTATTCTCTCTTCTACACTTGCCTTTGGTCCTCTTCAATGATTTATGTTCTTGACCACCTCTGGGTTATCATTCTAAATTTCAGCAGTCATAGTTCGGCACAGTAGAAGGTATGGGTGATTAAGCTGATTAATGGTATTGAAATTAATGTATAGTCTATAATTTAAAGCTTTGTCTAAACTCTTGAACTAATTGGTTTGTCCCTCCCTGTCTCTTTCAAATAAAGTTGGAATATAGAAAAATCATTCCTTAGACTTGAAAGTTTTCACTAGTTAATTCCAGATTTCCAGAGTCTTAAAGAGAATCATTTTGGGTCCAAAGAAACTTTATTGGGACTATAATCCAGGGACTGTAATCCCAATAACTCGAGAGGCTGAGGCTGGAAGATCACAGGTTCAATGCCAGTCTTATCAACTTATTAAGGTCCTAAGCAACTTAGCAAGACCCTGTCTCAAAATAAAAACTAAAAAGGACTGGGATGTGGCTCAGTGGTTAAGCACCCTGGGTTCAATCCCTGATCACACACACACAAACAAAAGGAACTCTCTGCTGGGTAATGGATAGTGGGAAGGGGTCTGAGATCAAATGCAATGCATCTACTGATTCTTCCACCTCTGGGAAGATGGGGTGGACAGGAAAAAGCATAGCCCTGGAGGTTTTCCAGACCCAACTTAGAAGCCTGGCTCTCCTATGGGGGAATGGTGAACAAGACATTGTACTTCTCTGACCCTCCTCTTGATCTTTAAAGTCGAAAAGATGCTACCAACCTTACAGTGTTCTGAGGACCACATGACGAGGTAAATGCAAAATGCCTACATCATGCCTGGCACATACGCACATTCAGCAAAGCTAGGTGTCTCTCTCAGTCCCTTTTAGTACAGCCGTATATTAAATCTGAATGCAGTGCCCAGGGCCAGTCAAGGGGAGGGTCCATCAAGTGAGTAGAAGGAGCATCATTTCTTTTTATTCCTGTGTTGTGAACTTTTCGATAGTTAGAGGAAGAGGTTATTTATACCCTTGCCTTTTACAGCCATAGCTAGCCTGGCATTCATGCCTGGGAAGGTGGCACTCCAAACAAAGAACGTCTGGCAATCATAAGGCCAGACGATCACGTCACTACTATCTGTTGTGCTGTACAACAGATCTCCGTATTGTGTCCCTTGGAACCACTCGCAACTGCCCGGATCCCACAGATGGTATCTCTGCGTTCATACTGCCTACTTTCCCAGAATTTCTACATCCCCAGGGCCATTACCGCCTCCCGACTCTCTCGTGCATTTCTATTATGCTGCTATCCTGTACCCAGCAATGGCTGTTTTACTTTCTGCTACAATATGATGGGCCCTGAGTCGCAGTCTCTTAGATAGCATCTGTCTGCTTGCTGCTTGTGTACTTTACTGGGGGAAGAAGGGAGGTGTGGAGGACCTGCTTGTGTGCATACTATCAGCAAAGAGACAATGCTCAGCAGGTCAGGGCCTAGGAAGCAGCCTAAGGCTGCTGAGGAAGACGTTCAGCATATCCGCTGGAGTCATTAAACCCAGAGCTTCCAGGAACCACGTGTCCTGATAAACATGCAACCCAAACTAAAAGGGAAAATTAGCAATCAGCTGGTAAGTTATCTTTACACTCACTTCTCCTCTTAAAAAAAAAAAACTTGGAATAGTAAGCATCAGAAGTGATTGCCTGTGCAGACTTCTTTTCTTCTCTTACAGCCATGTTTATGCATTGAGTGACCAGGTCAGAGGTCAAGGGTTATTAGGATCCTGTTCCAGGTTCAAGCTGCACTAGCGATGTCACCTGGGTGTTAAAGTCAGCACTGCAGCTAATCTACCAGATTATTCGATGCCTTGGAGCCTCCACTTCCTTGTCCGTAAGTTGGGAGTAATCCTGAGCATCCTGCGTGGCTGCAGGGAAGATAATGAAAGGCGCTTGTGATATCACAGCCTGACCCATAACCAAGCCAGCTAGTGTTTTATTTTATACCCCATTTCTTCCTTAACACTCAAATTGACATCAAATCAATCGATTTAATTATCCTCTAACCCCAATAGCTACCTTCCCATGGGTCTGGATTCTTCCTGTCTTAGCTCCGGAACTTGGGGCTAAGTTAATATGAGCAGATTCGGGGGAAGTGCAATCACGAACTTGCACAACCGTTAGAGGGTTCAAAGGAAGAGAGAATCACAGCTGTTTTAATTTAGTTTTTTAAACCACACTTTCTCAATTACCAATAATTGTACTGTCTTCAGAAATGATCTATTGTCTCCATTTTGTGTACAGAAAATAAGAGAGGGATGGAAAATAAAGAGACGAGAAAGAATGGAAGAGAAAATGAGAAAAAAAAAAAAACAACAACAAAAAGCAGGATAATCCTTAGGAGCTTTCTGTGCCAAACCCCAGCCTCTGGTCACTGTCTTAACCAGAGTGCTCACAGAAAACAAATCAATTGAGCGACTAACTGCTCCTAAAGATAATTAAGAAGGACAATGTGACTTGGGAGAAGAAGCAAGGGAGAACCGCTACCCCGCCCTGCACAGCTCAGTAGAGGTGATCTTGAATCCTCTGACATTTTCATATTGCAGTGTCGCTGCCAAGTTCCAGTGATGAATCAGTCTGAGATTTGATGGTGCATCTTTCCTGGATTCATGCAAGGGGACCTAATCAGGCAGGATCTTTAGGTACCAAGCACCTACTGTGTTCACAGCAGTCCAGAAACTGATATGAGTTGGCTTAGCCCCGGTGGGATGAAGTTTGAGCCACACATAACAATGTTAGAATCAAATGTTTATTTAGAAGGGAGGAACAGGGGCTGGAGCGGTGGCTCCCTGGGTACAGCGTTTATCTAGCATA
>PVKS010026779.1:0-28209 GCA_004027875.1 Aplodontia rufa
CCTGACCTTACGTGATAGGAACGAGAGATGCTGGACATCATCTTAAATTTCACCCTCTTTGTATGGATTATGTCTCATTCTTCCAAATTAACCTTTCAGGATCCAAATATAATGAGAGGTGAATTTTTTTTCAACAATTAAAAAGAACAATCTCCAGAGAGATAATAGCACTGGAAATATGAAAGAGCCCCTGTTATTCATTATCCATGCTTCTCAGTTCCTTGAAAACCATCATGGAAAGAGATGACTTTTTGCAATTATAAATAAAAATAAAAATTCAACCATGCTTCTAAAGTGCTTTATTGCTAGTATTACTAAATATCTTTCATAGTTTTACAATGTCTCATAAATAATATAGCTACAATAATCATGCTTTAAAGTATTTTAAAGCTGTTAGGATTTCTCTGTTTCTTAGATTTGATTTTTTAAAAGTTATTCTTCAGCATATCGAGTTTTTTTTTTTTTTTGCTTCTTTTTACCATAGTGAAAATATTGTAAAATCCTTTCCTAAGATGATTTTCTATTACTTTCCCATGTGGATATGAGGCTTTTTTGGTTTGGTTTTGTTTTACATCAACAATTTCCATATCAACAAGTCCAATACAGCTTTTCATTTCACTGAACATTCCTCTCTTGTTTTTAAAACTAATTTGGGTGAATATATTAAAAGGATTTATTATAATTTATTTAGTAACATGTTTATATAGTGGTATCAAGTATAAACAACTGTTCCACTGTATGCATTCTGTGTTCCCATCTTAAAGGAACAGTCTAAATAAATTTCTAATTTTGGTTTTTTTATTGTTTAAATATTCATTCAATTCTGGAGATAAGAAAAATGCTTTTCCATACTTCCTTATACTGATTATACTTGAGGTTGTTTTATACCTGACTTTTACAAACAAACAAACATCAAACAAAATTTACACATATATTGGTTGCTGAAGAGCCTCACTCATTTTGTTCTTTTTTGAATAGATTCAAAATCTTTTATAGGTTGGATTTTTATTCTTGCTTAATGTCACAACTAACATATGTAAAAGTATAATAAGCGTTTGCTATTTAGTGCATTATGTGAAAAGGAGCAGATTGTTTAGTATTTTAAAAGCATCTTCTACAGGCTTTTAACTAATCACTCAGTCACAGGAGAAAACTAAAGAAAGAATAAGATGCCAGCCTATGTCCATGTATCAGAAGCTTGCATTTGGCCAAAATGCTTGTCAGTGGAAAGGGGGCTGTTATTCTAGCTAACACAACAAAATGAAATAAATTCTCATTTTTTAAAAATAGCAAGGTGTGATTTACACAGAGTCATCTAACCCAGCTTTCTTGAGATTTGGACAGTGAATTCCACAGCACTGATGTCTCCCCTAAGACTCTGGAACATTCTGTATTACCTTATCATATAACAGATGACCAGCCATATGGTGAAGGGGGAGGAAAATCAGGGAGGTAATATTCTGCTCTACCAGTAGACACATGAATGTGAAAACAAAGGTTAGAACCATATTTGTGGACTACGGTTGATTTTGTCCTTTTAGTTTACATTTGTTTTTAAATGGTACTTCTTAATATATGTGAATATATTTTACAAGTCATATTTGTACAAAAATTAAATATAGAAACAGATTTTTAAAGTCTTTATAACAACAGCATCAAGATATTACAATATAAAATATGCTCATTGGAAAATTCTAGAGACATTGAAAATATTTGGAAATATTTATATGAAAAAGCCTAATTCTCCCAGTGTACAAATTCCTATTTGAGTAATTTTAGGAATTGTAGTAAATCTTCCAACACATAAAAAACACATGTGGCAATTACTTTTTTGATTTTACTGCAGCTGCTTAAAGCCAAACAAGTTTAATATCTATTTTAATGTTACACAGGTATTTATTCAGCATAAGATATAAGAATTTTATATGGCAATGATAGGAAAAGGTCTCTGACAATTTTCTCCCATTTTATACACTGTTTTTCATCTTTTTTAAGAAAAATCAGAGAGTGACAAATACCATACTGAGAATATGAATATAGTGTAATGATTGTCTCCTCAGCTATGAGACATATTCCTAATATATCACATAATTTCATTTTTTTAAGAGGGAGGGGACAGTGAGTGAGAGAAAGAGAATCAGTTTTATTTAGTTTTTCATGTAGCCTTTGTTGCTCTGACACTTTTGTTGTGTACGTGGTGCTGGGGTTTGAACTCATGTCCTCATACATGCCAGGCAAGCGCCATAACCGCTGAGGCACCGCTCCAGCCCCAATTTCTATCACCAATATGCTATTTATTTATAAAACTTTCTTAAATTGTGACAAAATAAGAAAAAATTACATCATTGTCTAAGATATATTTGGCTTGACTTCTTGTTATATTTAGAGTATTCTCTGTCATAACATGCATAGTTTATAATAATTTCTTTGTATATCATGTTATATCTTTCTCCATTTGTATATTCACAGACACAGATACATAGATACAAGTATAGATATCTAAGGCTGTTAATGTGTTCTTTCCAAAAGTGAGCATTTCACTCAATAATATATATATATATATAAATAGTGAACAAATCACAAATATGCATTTGATTAGCTTTTATAATATGAAATCTTCTGTTTAAGCACCATCCAGGCCAAAAAATATCATATTACCCTAGCCCAGAGCATTCCTTTTTGGTTATTATCCCATCACCCATAGGTTAATCACTAGCCTGAATTCAATTAATACAAACTAATTTTGACTATACTTGAACTTTGTAGAAAAGTAATCTGAGTTTTTCTATAACAAAAATCTATTATCTAGGCTTTTCTATAAGAGTCTTGCTTTACATAGCATTACAGTTTTTCCATAGCAACAGAAGTATCAGCAGCTTGTTCATGTCTATTCCTATATGGCATTACATGGTAGTGATATATCATGATTTATCTTTCCTGAAGTAAAAAGATAAATTTGGACATCAGTTATTTTGAATTAGAATGAATAACATTGCAGTGAACATTCATGTATATATCATATGGAGCACATTTACATATGTATGCAGTTGGGGGGTATATCCTGAATAAAGAGTCTGACTCCAAGTTTGCTGCTTGCTGACAGCAATCATGCCTGCCTGCTTCCTCTTACTTTTCTGCCTCATAGTCTCTTGTCTTATAAGCTGATAAGAAGCTCAGGTAGTAACTCCTGTGGTGTTGCTGGTAGGTTGAAATGGGGTAAGCCTCAGCCCACATCCCAGCAACACACCTAACTGCTGCAAAAACCCTCAGCTACTCACACCTTCCTGCTCTCTCAAGGCACAATTGGACCTGATTAGGAGCATCCGGTCCTCTGCCCATACAGCAATATTATACAAGTCATAAAAACGTTTTTATATCTTCTTATGTGTGTGTGTGCACGTGTGTGTGTGTGTTTGGGAGCACATGTGTGTCAGATTATCATTCTCGGCATCCAAAGCTGATGTTTCGTGTGTGGAGGAGAAGGAGAGGCTATATCCTGTGCCTATGGAGTGACCACAGATCTACCCAGAAGGGGAATCTACAGTTCACAAAGCAGGGTTATGTTGGATTTGAGTCACTAATGCCAAAACTATTCTTAAGAAGTTGTAACCACTACTGAGAAGCCTTCTAGTAATTTATGCTCATCCTTAGCAACACTTGGAATTTTCAGGGCTTATTTTTCTTCTCTTCTTTCATGGCATTCTGGGGGTTGACAGAGAAATAACACTATGATAACAAATGATAAATACATTTAAAAGTAATTATTGGGCATTTGGATATATTCTTTTCTGAAAAACCTGTTCATAATTTTTACCTATTTATTTTAATGGCATTATCTGCCTTTTTAAAAATTTAATTTGTAGGAATTATATATGTAACCTCAATATAAGTCCTATATCTGCGGACATACATATAAATATATTATATATTAAATATTACATCTATGTATGTATATGTGTACATATAATTTTATCTGTAGATATCAAATATTTTTTCACTGTGCAATTCCATTTAATTTGTTTTAAACCAACATTCTTAATATTGCTTTGTTATATCAGTTTTTAATTTAAATGAAGTGAATTTATTTATTATTCCTTTTTATGATTATTGTTTTTGTATCCTGTATAAGAAATTTGTATGAAATGTGCAGTCTTGAAGATGGTTTCTTATATTATCATATTGAAATTTTATTTTTTTAATCTAGAATTTACCTGTAATTAATTTATATATGTGGCTTGAGATACCAAATGGATATCCAATTGTCAGTCTTTAAAATTTTTATATCGATACGAAGTTTAAAATATTCATCTTCATTAAATAACTAGATTCATATTCCCTTACAGTTATTCCAATTCATTTATTCAAGTATTCTTTTTCATCTGTTTTTTTAAATTCCTAAACTAAATTTATTTTTTAGCATTTCATTTTAGTTTCTGAATTAAAAAATAAACATAATACTTAATTAACATAATTATTTTGTGCTAAGTGCAATTTTACACGTGGGAAATTTTTTAAAAGTGCATTCCAATGTCTTTATAGGTTATTATAGGACAATGCAATAATGATATCAGATATTGGACAGAGAAATGGTGGTGTTGGAAACTGAAAGGATTCCAGACATATCTGATATATTGACAATAGTACTTTTCGTTTTTGCTGCTGAGTTGAATGTAAAGAACGAATAAAAAGGAGAGTTAAAGACAACTCCACTCTGGGGCTGGAGCCATGTCTCATCAGTTACAGTGCTTGCCTGGCATGCCCGAGGATGTGGGTTCATACCTCAGCACCACATACACAAAGAAGTGTCAGCAATGAAAGTTGATTCTCTCTCTCTTTCTCTCTCACATGCTCCCCATCTCTTTAAAGAAAAATAAAACAAAAACAAAAAATTTTCACTCTTTATGCTGAAGCAAATGGAAAAGAGCTACTTTCTACTGAGATAGGGAAGTCTGTTGGATGAACCAAGTCTAGGAATGGTTACATTTTAAAAATCCACAAACATAATTTTAAATATCAAAATACTGGCCTATTTACCAGGTCCATTCATTAAGAGTAATTTTAAAAACCCATAGTTTTTCTTGTGAAAAATGTTATGCAAAGAAAAGACATGCGTGTCGAAGGATTTTTTAAAATTTCCTGATAAGAATGAAGAATCAATATCTTGATTTTAGACTACGATGAGACATTGGCTTCTATTAACATGAAATGATACTCTCAAACATTCAAATAAGAAAAAAATAGAAATTATTGAGTCCTTGTACTAGGAGTAACTGGTTATCAGTTATTAAAAAATCTGAAAACTATTTTGAACTTGAAGGGCCCAGAGCTAATACATTTAGGGAACTTTACCAATATTCATGAATATGACACAACTTTTTATTGTAACTGAGGAGAAGATAATAATGTAATGAATGACAGACTAGGTGGGTAGCGAATAGAATCATTGCTAAAGCCAGAATTTTCAAAATTAATCTAGTTTCCTTTTTCCGGTAAATTTTTATCAATACTTCCTAATCCCTTCTCATTGTAAGAAAAATATACTAACTTTAAAAAGTATGTAAAATACAAAAAAAAAAAAACCCAGAATTTGAAATACTGCTAATAATACACAAACCTCAGAATTTCAGAAGAACACTTTTGCAGGAGACCTTGTATACTTCACAGGCCAAATAATAGCTTGCATACTGTTCTATTTGATTTTTATAGAATCTGAAGCCAGTAAAATACATTAAGGAGATGTTAAAACATCTTTGCTTCCTCTAATTCTATACAAAAATAGCAACTAACATTTGCATGGTGTATTATAGTTTACAAATTGCTGTATGTACATCAGTTTACTTGATTTTATATCTTAGATTCAAAGACACTTTAAATAGCAATCATTATCTCTAGGAAAAGGTAAGCATTGGCAGAACACAGAAATGTAATTAGGTTTACATTCCACTCTGTATTTGGGTAAGAACTCCCCAATAATTTGCAACATTACTTGCTTTTGTTGGGGGAGGGCGCTACACAGATAACTTAATTTCAAGCAATATTCTCTTCTATCCAAGTTATCTTGCTCTTACAAGACTTTGTCACTGTAAGAATTCTTTCAGTTTGAAACACTAGTCCATGGCCATGATATAACTTATCAAATTTTTAAAATATATATTGTCCTACTCTTTTAGACTTGGTGTAAAGTCTTAATTCTACAAACCACGCCAGTGAAATGGATGATGTTCAACTTGATCTGCACAACTTATTTAGAGTGCTTTTTTATTCTTTGTCCAGTTTTATGCCCTGGATATTCAGAAATAGCTTCTCTCAGCTTTACCTTGCCCTCCATAACAATGCTTTATAATCCTAATCTCCCACTGCTAATGTTTCTCATCACCCCTTTCCAATCTGCCCTGTGTATATATTTATATCCATTATTTTTGTCCTAGGCCTCATCCCCTGTTTTCTACTTTGCACAATTTTAAAATTGCATAATTAAAATATTGTATAATATTGTAAAGATATTTTAATTGATAATATATTGATATTGTTTCACCCAGTAAAGAGAGATATTAATTGGCAAAATCTATTATTATAGGAGATATATTAAGCAATGTGTCACATGTGTAATACTGTTGAAAAGTTCTGGAAATACCACTTTTTGTGAGTCAGAAGTAGCACCAAAGAACCAACACATGTCTATGAAATGCCAGGTTCTGTGCTAGATATAAAAGTATCGCATCTTTAAAAGGCTTCCAGTAAAGATCATTATGTTCATTTAACAGATCAGGAAACCAAGGTTCACACAGCTAAACATAATACTCCATAGGTACAATGTCACATAGGTATTAAACAGTAAAGGCAAGCTTTCCACAAACCTACTCTGTCAGATAACAGGGCCCATGTTCTTTTCTGTACAACCACACATATGTTTATATAATACACTGTATTATTCTGATAGGCCTACCCTAGTAAACTACAAGAGCGTGGGTGACTTAAACAACAGAAATTTATTTTTGTAAAGTTCTGATGGCTGGAAGTTTAATATGAAGGTATTAGCAAGTTCTCTTTCTCTTGAGACCTCTGTCCATGGCTTGCTGATAGCTACCTTCTAACTCTGTCTTCAAATGGCTTTTCATCTATGCCTGAGCAACCCTGATGCCTCTTCTTAGGAGGCTAAGATGATCAGATTAAGGACCCGCCCTTTTGAGCTCACTTAAGCTTAATTATTTTGCTAAAGACTCACTTTCCAAAGATAATCACACTGGGCATCAGGGCTTCAACACATGAATCTTGGTTTTTCTTTTCATTTAACAAAGTTATAGTTTTGTTTCTTGTAATAATGTGTATCTATTTAAAATTTTGATTACCTACTGTATTGAAAAGAATGATGGGGAAAATTGATTCTGATACTAGCCATAATATGTTAATATTATGGCATATTCAAGAAGGACAGGAGAAGCTGCTTTTTAATTTTTCTTCTTTAGGATTTATATGACATAATAAAGCTAACTCTGCATAATGATAAATGACATTTCCTAAGTATCTGCAATGCACCAAGTACCATTATATGCCTCCAGAATACAAAGATTAGTGAGATGTACTGATAAACCCTTGGTTCCCCGACTCGAAGGGCAATCTGATAATCTTACGTTGTGTTGTATTTCAGCTGGTAGGGAGAAGAAAGCCAATATGCAAAAGGCACACCTTTGGTCTTAAAAGGCCTTAATCAGTAAGTTGCACCCAGTCCTCCTAACTGCATTCCACTGTCAAGAACCTAGACACATAGCTGGGTGCAGGGGCGCACACCTGTAATTCCAGCAGCTCAGGAGGCTGAGACAAGAGGATCACGAATTCAAAGCCAGCCTTAGCAACTTACCAGGTCCCTAAGCAACTTAGTGAGACTTGGTCTCAAAATAAAAGATAAAAAAGGCTGGGAATGTGGCTCAGTGGTTAAGAGCCTCTGGGTTCAATCCCCAAAACAAAAACTACAACAACAACAAAAAGGACCTAGATACACAGCTAAATTAAAAAAGGGCTATGATGTATAGTAGCATGTGCTTGCTGTAATTCCATTTCCATGGCTGAAAGGATATCAGATATTGGTGAACAGTTAGCACTACCTGCAATAGTCTCTTGTCTTCATATTGTGAAATAAAAGTTTTTATGTCTCAAAAATTTTAACTGGGAGCTGGAGCAGTGGCTCAGCAGTTATAGCACTTGCATGGCATCTGCAAGGGAATGGGTTCAAACTCCAGCACCTCGTACACAACAAAGTGTCAGAGTAATGAAAGCCACATTAACAACTAAATAAAATTGATTCTCTGTTTCTCTCACTGTCTCTCTCTTTAAAAAAAAAATTAACTAATAATATCAGGTTTTCATCAAAAGCACATACAAAATTTAGATAAAATTAGCTCTCAACAATATCATTTTATTGAATATTATGTCTGAGTCAATCCAAATTTTTATCAATTTTGAAAATATGATCATTCATGATTATATGCTTTTCCTAAGTTTGGGGTGGAAGAATGGCAGTAGAAATGGATTTTGTGGATGTTTGTGAGACTTAGGTCAAATTTCTGACAAATGCGTGGGATTTATTACCATTTCTAGAGACTGCTGCAGTTGTTTTATCACCATACTGTAGCATCCTCCAGGCAGATATGTGGACTCTTTTAAACAACCTTTGACTCTTTGCAGTTGTGACAATTTGTGCTGAACTATTTGGATCACATTTCTTTTTTAAAACTTCAACTAATAATTTTAAGGGTAAAAAAGTCTAGACTTATATATAGAACATCTACTCTCTTTTTATTCTACATCATAAAAAGAGCAAGAAAAATGAGAACTATATGCTTCTTATACTGAAAGCCTTTTTAAGGATGTCATTTCTAAATTAATGGACTTGAGTATATAAAAATTGTTCCTTTGGGAAAATCCACATGCAAGAGAGTGACTTGAGTTTTTTTAATTAATTTATCTCAAGTTGAGGGAAATCTGAACTCACTTTAGCTAATTAATATAACAGGTTTACCATTACTGCATTACTTTGATTTGATCATGAAGATGTGTTCAAACACAGTTTAAAAAATCGAGATTGGTATTTACAAAACTCTATCCTCAAGACAAGAGGAACGAACTATCACAAAACAGAACAGTGGGACTTACACATTACCAGACCTTTACTAGATATTACTAAATGTTTTTTGTTGCTGCTGCTTTTGTTGTTTTACTTTACCTTGGAGCTATAATTTTTCTAGGATATCTCTTTTTTAAGAGTATAAAAAAGATAAAAATATAATTATTAAATTTGTCTTTAATGGTCAAGAGGAAAGTTCAAAATTTGAGCATACTATTTCAAATTTGTTTTCTTTTTTTCTCTTTCTTTTTTTTCTTTTCTTTTCTTTTTTTTTTTTTTTGGTAGTTGATTTTTGAGACATGGTCACACTAAATGGGTCAGGCAGACCTCAAACTTGTGATCCTCCTGTCTTAGCCTCCCAAGTCAATGGGATTACATGCATGAACTATCATGCCCAACTACTCTAAGACATTTTGACTGATATGAAATAGTTGTCAAAGCATGATCTTTAGACAAGAAGCATCAGTCTCATCTTAGAACTTGTTAGAAATGCAGATTCTAAGACTACACTCCAGATTCTGTGTGGAGATGTTACTTAAATAATTCAAAAAATGTTGTTAGTTCAAAACTCTCATTGCACTAACATATAGCCAAAATGAAGATGTTTTCTCGGGTCAGGGCTACTTGAATACAACTTAGCTCCCCCTTTAAAACAAGACATAAATTATAAAAATCTAATTTCACTACTTCTAATAACACCGAACTTAAACTCCTTTATGTTAAACAAACAAAATATTCCCTAAATCACCACTACCCAAATTTAACTAAATCTCTTACAAGTACAAAACAATTGAAAACTAATTTTGTGATAGCTACTTTTGTATGAAGAAAGCCTTTAAAGGTGGTCATCAAACACTGAAAATCTTCATCAACATCATCATTAATTTTAGTAAATTTAAGATAATATGTAATAAAATAAGGTGAAATAAATTCTTGCAGACTTTAAGAAATGGCTGAGGGGAAGTTTGAAGAAATAATTTTTTACAATGGTCTGCTTTTTCCATTTTTTAAAAATTAATTATGAACTTCTTTGAAATATTTCAGAGTTAAACACAATCTGGAAGTAAATCTCTTGGGAAACTAATACTTTTCTTTGTATTTGCCAAAAGCTTTTTATTTTGATGACTTCACGGTTATTGATTCTTGGTGTTATTTCTTGCATTTTAGGGTTCTTCTTAAGGAAGTTGCCGCCAGCTACTGTATGATGGAGGGAGTGTTGACTCATTTCCCTTCTAGCAGCTGGAAAGTTTCTGGTCTAATTCCTAAGCGTTTGGTCCATTTCAATTTGGTGTTTGTGCAAGGGGAGAGACAGGGGTCTAATTTCATTTTCTGCATATGTCTTTCCAGTTTATCTAGTTTTCCCAGTTTTTATTCAATTATGAAGGTTGTCTTTACTTCAAGATATATTTTTGGCAGCTTTGTCAAATATCAGATGGCTATAGATACATGGATGAATAGGTCTATTCTATTCCATTGGTCTTCACCGTTAGTTTCAGCCAAATCTATGCTATTTTTGTTGCTACATCTCTGTAGTATAATTTCAGATCAGGTATTGTGATGCCTCCTGCCTCACTTTTCTTGCTTAGTATTGTTTTGTCTATTCTCAGTCTCTTATTCTTCCAAATGTATTTAAGGATTTTTTTTTAATTAGGTGAAGAATGTCATTGGTACTTTAATGAGGATTGCATTTAATCTGTACATTGCTTTTGGTAGTATGATTGTTTTGACAATATTGATTTTGCCTATCCAAGAACACAGGAGGTCTATCCAACTTCTAAATCTTGTAAGGTCCTTAATTTCTTTCTTCAGTGTTCTATAATTTTTATTATGGAGATCTTTTATTTTCTTGGTTATATTAATTTCCAAGTTTCTTTTTTTGTTTGTTTCTTTGTTTTTTAGGTTTTTGTGAATGGAATGGTTTTCCTGATTTCTTTCTTAGCTGAATCACCTTTGGAGTATAGGAAACATATTGATTTATGTGTGTCTGGGTATTAATTTTGTATATATAAGCTTTAGAAGTCTTCTGGTAGAATTTTTTTGGGCCTTCTAGATGTAGGATCATATCATTTGCAAACAGCAATAGTTTGACTTCCTCTTTACTTGTTTGTATCCCTTTGATTTCTTTTTCTTGCCTGATTACTCTGGTTAATATATTGAGGACTATATTAAATAGGAGTGGTAAGAGTGGACAGATTTATCTTGTTTCTGAATTTAAAGGAAATACTCTTAGTTTTTCCCTATCTAGTATGATGTATAAAGCAATTTTTACAAAACATTCAAAAGATAACCTCCCAGGTTAACAGAATATTAGAGTCCAAGATTTCTCCATATGCCCCTTTCCAATTAAGTCTCCCTTCTTCAGGATACTTGTCTTACTTTTTTAAAATTTCACTATATATCTCTCTTAATAATACCATTTACTTTTGCTTGCTTTTAATTTTGCATAAATGGAAATATACTATAATATATATTTTCTTTGTGGTTTGCTTTGTCTCAATATTATCTTCTTGAGATTCATCCAAGTTACTTTGTGTTTCCACAGTTTTTTTTCTTTTCATTAATTATATTTCATTACATAAATGTTCAACAATTATTTGCCCATTGTATTGTTTATAAGACATTGGGATTATTTTCCCTGTTCAGTCATTATGAAAAACCTTGCTCAGAATAGTCTTAGATATGTAGTCTATATGTGTTTTCTAAGTCACTTTGTTTGGGAGTTGATGATTTATTTGTAAGGCATGTGTTTTGTTGATTTACTTTGACTTACTTCATTATCTTTCCTTAAAATCATATGATAATTCTCATTTCTAAACATGCTAAATAATATAAGGTAATGCTAGAATTCTTTTGGACAATCTGGTGAATATGTGTTGTTATATTAGTATGGTTTTCATTTCTATTCTTTGATAATTAGAATAAGCACGTTTTCAAAGGTTTATTAAATTTTCACTTTGGGTATTATTTTTATTGCTATGTTGGCATTTTTTAATATTCTGGATAGCCAAAATTTTGTTGATAATATAAATTAACAACTTCTAATTTATGACCTTCATTTTATTCTTCCTGTATCTCTTAACAGAATTTCTCAGTTTTAATGTAGTTGAATTTATCAATTATCTTCCTTTTAACGGTATTCTTATGTTAAATTTAGTAAAGATTTTGCTAAGCGAAGGTCTTAAAATTATTTGTATATTCTTATAAATTATAATTGATACATAATAATTGTACATACTTTGGGGCACAATGTGGTACTTTGATACATATAGAAAATGTGTAATGATTAAACAGGGTAATTAGCATGTTCATTATCCAAATATTTATCATTCCTTCATGTTAGGAACATCAAAGTTCTCCTTTCTATTTTGAAATGCACAATACATGTATAACAAATTATTAACTATTGTCACCCTTTTGTGCTTTTGACACTATAATTCATTTCTAACTATATCTTTGTAACCCACAACCACCTTCTTTTCTTTCACCTATCCTTCCCTGCCTCTGGTAACCACTACCCAACTTTTTACATTTATGATCTTAACTTTTTTTTTACTTTTTTTTTAATTTTGTTTTTGAACAACCATACACATTTTTAACAAAATAATATAAAATGTGTATAGATTTGGATATTAGATTTACCCCCAGGAGTGCCCCCCCCAATTACCCACCCTTATCCCTCCCTTCCCTTCCCCACAATATCTCTAAAAAAGTATTAGGTTGTATAACAGTATACCTTATCTGGACCTAACACATGGTAATAGACTACCTTTTTCAATGGCCAGGGTCTAATTCCAGCCTCCACAGATGAGTGGAGACATTCGACCCTTGGTTCTCTGGGTTAAGCTGATTTTACTAAGCATAATTTCTTCCATAGCCACCCATTTACCTTCAAAGGCTGCAATATCATTGTTTCTAATTGCTGTATAAAATTCCATGGTATATATGTACCACAGTTTTTGGATCCATTCATCCAGTGAGGGACATCTGGGTTGTTTCCATAATCTAGCAATAGTAAATTGAGCTGCTATGAACATAGATATTGCTGTGTCACTATAATGTGCTGATTCTAAATCCCCTGGAAAAATACCCAGGAGTGGAATAGAAGGGTCATATGGTGGGCTCATCCCTAGTTTTTTGAGGATTCTCCACACTGCTTTCCAGAGGGGCTGTACCAGTCTGCTTCAACATATGAGTGAAATGATGCAGCACCTGTATTTTAATTTTCTAAATCATTACAATTTCTCTTTTTTAAGATTTCTAAACCACTTGAAATTGTTTTTATGCAGTTTTAAGATTTTCATTTAGTTATATTTTACAACATTTCTAGAATCATTTGTTGTAAAGTTTATCTTCCTTCCTAATAGCTTGCAAGACCCAACTCTGTCATCTACCAAATATCTGTATTTATTTAGGTTTATAAGTCTGGTCTTGTCTCTCTTTCATTGTTGGTGTCCATGTCAAATACTTCATCTTTATCAATCCTTACACCAGTACCATGCTTCCTGAATTATTGAAACTCATGCTAACTTTTAGGACAAGTCTTTTCAAATTGTTTTTCCTCAAGAATTTCTTTGACATTAACTCTATGCACTTTCATATAAAATTTTAGAAAAGGTTCATCAAAATCCATATACAAAACAAAATGAAATGTTATCTAGAAATGTTTTAAATCAGTACATAAATTTTGATAAATTTATAATACTAAAATTTTCATTAACATAGTATATTAGTTAATTTAGTTTGAATTTGTTAAATGTTTCTACCAGTATTTCTTAGTCACAAATCATCTGTTTCTTTCAGAAACATATCAAGATTTTTAATTATGATAAAACCTTGGAAATAAATAAAATTCTACACCTATGTAAAGCATATGCCATATTTTAAGTATTGTACTAAAACAAATTTATAGAATAAAAAGACCTGTTAATTATAATGGTGTTATTTAGATATGTTTTAAGTCTGCAACATTCTTCATACTGTTTTTGTTTTTAAAGGACTATAGCTGGATTTATTTTACCTTGTTTGCATTTAATGTTCTCTAGAAAATACTTATGTCAATATAACAGCTTTTCTTACACATTCTAATCAAGAGATCATCAGAAGAAAAGCTTCACAACAAGATAAGAATTTTTTAAAATACTACTGCATGTATACATGAGCATACATGTATATACACATACATGTATATGTGTATATACATATGCACACTGCAGAACTTTTACTCAGTCAAGATTATGCAAATTACAAAGTAAAGTTAATGAACTGAAATCTAATATCAATCTGGAAAAGGCAGGCAAAAAATAGAACTGATTTTGAAAACAATCCCAAATGAAAAGTAGGTCTCTATTTGGAGACATTTTTCATTTCTAAAGCTATTTATTCCTTGTTTGAGTGAATAAACTGGAGAAATTCAATTTTTTCTCTATTTCAACAACTCATCGAGCTGTGTGTCTCATAGTTTTGATCACTTTCAAAGGAGAATTATGGTTGTAGTAAAATTAGACAGCATGTTTTTAACTATGATTTAATTACTTAAAATGGAAAGTTGGTACATTTTTGTAAAATTATGAAAGGAAATGAAATTACCTATTTGCTAACTTTGACATTCCTAGCTCCTCTAATCCATTTTGGATTTCTGCGTCTGCATGATTTTTTTAGTACTGTCATTTCTTCCTTGAGTTATTCATTCATTCATATACTCATTTATTTTTCAACAAATAGGCACTGGGGAAATAGAGACTTTGCCTTTCTGATCAGAGATTTCACAATTACTCTAACAACCTATAATTCACACGTTAACAAAATTAAGAAGATAGTTTAACTGTACTTGAGTAAAATTTCAGAAACACAACCCTTTAATCTTACATTAATTCATGGGTTAAAAAAACTGATTTCCAACAAATTTATGGATAAAAACTGACTGCTGTCAAAGCATATAAGTGAATAATGAAAGAATGATGACTACAAGGTATAAAATGTTCAATGAAAATCACAAAAATTATATGCATATTATATATGTATATGTGTATATCAGGTTTATGCCTATGATGCCAATTTTCCATACAAATGCAGGGTTAATGTATTATAATTTATGCCATAAAAATACTAATAGAATATTTTAAAAGCATAAAAATTTTCCATCAATTTGAACTTTAGATTACCAAAAATAAAAAAATTAAAAAGTTAATTTGGTATTTATCCATCCATTCAAAAATGTTTGAGTAACTATTATAAACAATATGGCAGGTTTAGGTATTGGATCCAGAGAAACAAAGTGAAAACCTTACTCCCTTGTTGCTTGCTTCAAATGTTGATTATTAAAAATAATAACTAATAGTTGTTTAAAAATCATTATAGGTTAGAAACCATAGTTATTTCCCAGGTATTCACTTTCACTTGATTTTTATAGCACCTTAGTAGCACAGATATTGATATCCCCATGTGGGAAGATATAAGGAAATAAAAAGTAAAAGAGAAATAATCTCCCATCCAAGATTACATATAAATGTATGTTTATTTATTTTATTTTATTAAACATAGAAGGACAGAGAGAGAGAGAGAGAATCAATTTTATTATTAGTTGTTCATGTTGCTTTCACTACTCTGACACTTCGTTGCATATGTTGTATGGGAGTTCAAATCCACATCCTTGTACATGCCAGGCAAGCGCTGTAACTGCTGAGTCACTGCTCCAGCCCCATAAATCTATATTTATATATGTTCACATTTTGGGGGGATAGAGGGATAAAAAGGGCATTTTTCTAATTGAAAGCAAGTTTTGGGATAATGAAAAACCGCTAAAAAATTTTATTGTATAAGACTGGAACTTGAATTTACCTTTGAGGCAGTTAGTCCCTTTGTACTGAGAAAGTGACACTTTTGACCTTTATGTATTAAAAATGAGCACTTAATTTTCTTGAAGGGAAAGCCTAAGAATAGTGGCACAAACTTCTAACTGAAAAGTTGATTTTCTTTTTTAAATGGAAATCGAGGGTATCTATCTTTATTTCTATTTCACATACTTCTAGTATCTGAGGTTTTAAATACAGGGCATTTTGCTGAGGTTTTAAATAAAATGTCTCATTTAATCATGACATCATCTCTCCACAATATTTTTATATACACTGTATATATGAGGAAGTCAAATTTTCAGTTTATTATCAATCACACTGCTTTTAAGAAGGAGAGCTGTGAGCTGATGTTTAAAACTTGCAGATTACACCACTAGCTTTTTTATGCTGACTTCCGCACTTGCTATAGGTATGCAAACAATTCAGTTTACTTGTAGGCTATTACTTTTTTTTTTTTAAGAATGGAAAAACAAATATGCTCTTGTCTGATCTTTTTCCCCAGGAAAATGGACACAGAAGTCTTAATAACTTCAACAAACATGTGCAAGTCTAATCTTCTTTTCAGTCAACTGAAGAAAAGACTGTAAGGAGCTTAGCTGGAATTGGTATGAAAACACAGCTGAGTTGGTATTGTTGATGATATTTAAACATACTCAAACAGTTTATGTGTTTGGGCCACATGGAAATTCAGGAGGAGGGCGTGGATCCAGCTAAATGCAGAATACTGCTGTTTCAGTAAAGGATCTTGTGGATCCAACAAGGCAAGCACCACCCAGTGGAGAAACACCCTCATGATGGTCAGCATTCGTGGTGTGGAGTATAGAGAGATTAGAGCAAAGCAAAAATCTTCTCTTTCATCAAATGGAGCAGTACCATCAGTAACACCCAGCGATAATTGGGGGAAGACATGTAAGTTAGATTTACTATTTTAAAGAAATTTGATGGGTAGCATGATAGTTAAGAGTAGAGATGCAAAGTCTTTTCCACTTAGTGTATATCTGTGAGCAAATTAATTGACACTCTTAAGAATCAGTTTCTTCAAATCAAGACTGAGAAAATAATAATTTTTCTTTGGACTCCTGGGAGAATGGATTTTTAGAACTTAGATAAAGATGCTATTATTAGCACCCAACACAAGCATCCTTCAAACTTGGCTCTTCATTATCAACGTGTATGATTTTGGACCCAGAGCTGAAGATGTGCATTGCATAAATTGTGGTCAAAAGAGAACATTCCTCCCTTAGCAATCTTCTATTTAACTGGGGCTCCTTTTTTTTTTTTTTTAGTAATGTACAGCAAACTCAAAAAATAATTATTTTATTTATTGTCCTTACCTCTTACAATTCTGTTCAGCACTGAAAGGTAAATAAATGTGTAAATTACAGAATATTAGAGATATTGACTATAAGTTGGAGAAACCCTGAGGCTTGGAATGCTTACTGCTGGAGATCAGGGATGGACTAATTTTCCCCTTAAATTATTCTAACGCTAATAATCATTATTCTACATATATCCTTATAAAGCGCTAACAAAAATTGGTTTCAATTTCCAAAAATTAGACTAACTTTAGAAAAATCTCATAAATAAGGTTTATATGAAATTCAAATAAGATATAATGACTATTCTAAATTATTGAACTTTATAATAAAACACATTTTTCTCCACACCAGTCAATTAAAATATGTAAAAGGTAGGAAAATGAGATCCAGCTCTCAAATGAATTAAGATTATCCTGTTTTCCCAAATTCATCAGCAAATCCTATATACTTGGCACCCTTGGAGACCAATTAAAAAATGCTGCAAATGGAACTGAAGTTCAAGGAACTTTAAAAAGAAGTTATGTCAAAAAGTTATATGTTTTATACTTGGAAAGGAAAAGCCTGAAATACCATTAAAATTTTTTTCACTCTATTTTTCATCTCCTAAATGCAAACTCCATTGCTATATATACTTCAAAATATTCAAACAAAGTACAACTGCTCCAAATTTTCTTCAAGGAAATAATTTTAGTTTAGTTTAAAGTTTAAGGCAGGTGAAAATAGCTAAAAAGGATAAGTGAATACATGAATTTTGGAAAAAGTGACACACTTTTTAAAATATATATATATATTTCAAATCTATATTTTTTAGGGTTATAAAAAAGAAAAATGAGAAAAAGTATAAAAGCTTGTCTCAAAATATAACTAGAAATTCATTGCGCAATTCCAATTTCTAAAATACAACGCAATAATGTGCAAAGTATGAAATATATAAGGGTATGCAATCAGGAAATGTGAAATTGGCTCAGAAAATGTCCTCATCTGGAATTCAAGAAAAACTATCCAGATGGAACCAGAGTACTGATAGCTACAACATGATTAATTGTAATCTTCTTTGAATTGATAATAATATGAAAAAATTCTCCCAACATAAGATGCCCAAAGTCCAGGACCTGATGACTGCATAAGTAAATTGAACCAAACAGTCAAAGAAGCATTAATGTCATTCCTGTTGGGAACATGAGGCTCAGCTG
This sequence comes from Aplodontia rufa, assembly GCA_004027875.1. Taxonomy (NCBI): domain Eukaryota; kingdom Metazoa; phylum Chordata; class Mammalia; order Rodentia; family Aplodontiidae; genus Aplodontia; species Aplodontia rufa. Next base: position 18,485 of record PVKS010026779.1, read on the forward strand.
GCTTGTAGAAGAATTGGTGGTAAACAACTCTAAGGGGTTCAGCTGGCTTGTAAAAGAATTGGTGGTAAACAACTCTAAGAGGCCCAGCTGGCTTGTAATTAGCAAATTGCCTGACCGCATGACTAAGCTATTCGGCCACTCATTTGTTACAATTGGAGAAAGGTGTTTGTATTGTATCCTATTGGCTATTGTAATGGATAAATAGAGTAGCAGCTAGTCAGGTAAAGTAAGCAGCCAAAAGAAGAAGGAAGCAGCCAAAGGAAAAGAAGCAGCCAAAGAGAAAGCATAGAACCAGAGGAGAAGAAGCAGCAGCAGCAGCAGCAGCAGCAGAGACGTCAGAGAGATCAGCAGCTTAGAAGATTCAGGTCCCGTGTTCCAGCTGCTGGCGTTCGCCCCCTTGTTCCCGGCTCCCCAACCCTTCCTAACAGCCCCTTGGAGGACGGTCCAGCGTTAAGCCGTTCTGCCCGCTTCTCGCACAGGAACGCTGCGAGGAGCGACTCCTCGTCCCAACCCCTCCCTAACTCGGCCCCTCGGAGGATGGCATGCTGGGCCATTCTGCCCACTTCTCGCATAGGAACGCTGTGAGGAGCGACTCCTCGCCCCGTCCCCGCCCTAACTCGGCCCCTCGGAGGACGGCTAGCAAGTTCATTCTGCCCGCTTCTCGCACAGGAACGCTGTGAGGAGCGACTCCTCTTCCCCCTTCCCCAGCCCTGTCCTGCCGGCGCCGGCGGCCGGCTCCCAATGTCCTGCTGGTCCCCCGGGGAACGGCTAAGGTCCCCCGAGGCTGTTCCCGCTGCTCCCCCCTCCAGAACCCAGGGCGGGGAGCTACAATTCCTTCTCAAGCTCTTCCAAAAAAAATTTGAAGAGGAAGAAAAAATCTCTAAGCTCAGTATGCCAGTCTAACATTATCCACACTACCAAAACTTGATAAGGACACTACAAGAAAATTATAGAGCAATATACTTATGAGTCACATGCAAAAATTCTCAATAAAATACTAACTGAATTTAGTGGCACAAAGGATCACCACAATCAAGTAGGACTTATCCCTATCATGCAAGGATAGTTTGATATACACAAATTAATATATGTTTACACAATCATTTCAACAGATTCAGAAAAGCATTTGAAAATGTTCAAGATCTTTTCATGATAAAAATATTAAGCATACCATTACAGAAGGAATCACCTCAACACAATAGACATCAGTGACAAGATCACAGCTAATATCATTCTTCTCAGTAAAAAGTTAAAAGCTTTTCCTCTAAGAACGAAAACAAAATTAGGGTACCAATTCTTGTCACTTCTATTCAATAGTACTAGAAGTTCTTTCTAAAGTGATGAGTCAAGCAAAATGAATATTTAAATGTCATACAAATGGGTAAATTCTTCCTACTTGTAAATGGCATGATCTCATATAGAAAGCTCTAAAATTTCACATACAAAAAAAAGAGAGAGAGAGAGAGATATGACCTGGTAGAACTCATAAATACACTCAGCAAAGTTTCAGGATTCAAAATCAACAAGTAAATAGTTGTGTCTCCATACATTAACAAACAACTATTCAAAAGAAATTAAGTTGAGAGTGGTGGCACATGCCTCTAATCCCAGTGGTTCAGGAGACTGAGACAGGAGGATGGCAAGTTCAAAGTCAGCCTCAGCAAATTAACATAGATCTAAGACACTTATTGACACAAAATATGAATTAAAATGGGCTGGGGATGTGGCTCAGTGATTAACCACCCTGGGTTTAATCCACAGTACCAAAAGATAAAACTAAAAGAAAAAGAAATTAAAAAAATAGATCTGAAAAGCTTTTCCATAGGCAAAAAAGCAATCAAAAGAGTGAGAAAACAAACTACAGAATGAGAGAAAATATTTGCAAATAATATATCTTATAAAGGTTTGGATATAAGGTATCCTTCCAAAAGTTCCTGTGTTAAAGCAGTAATGTTTAGTGGTGAAATGATCAGATTATGTATCACATAACCTAAGTGGTGGCTCACTCCATTTGATAGATTAATGATTTGAATGGACTAACTGGGTGGTAACTGTAGGCAGATGGCTGTGGATGAGGAAGTAGTACACTAGGGGTGGGCCTTTGAGTTTTATATTTTGGTGGCTCATTCCATCTCTGTTTCTGGGCTGCCATGAGGTAGGAAGCTTTCCTCTGACCTGCCTGCCCTTCTGAGGTGATGCTGTATATCTTCTTGGGCCCACAGTACTGGAGTCAGCCAACCATGTACTGAGACCTCTGAAATCATGAGTCAAAATAATCTTTTTCTCCTCTAAGTTTTTCTTGTTGGGATTTTGGTCACAATATTGCAAAGCTGAGAAATACAGATCAATATCCAAAATATGTAAGAACTCACAGAAATCAAAAGAAAATGATAATCCCATTAAAAATGGGCAAAGTGCCCAAATAGACATACCCTAAAGAAGACATAAAAAGATCCAACAGGTATCTGATAAAATGCTCAAAATCACTAATCAGAGACATTAAATTATCACCTCCTAACTGATAGGATGCCTAGTATCAAAAGGAATTGACAAGTGTTGGCAAAGGACTGAAGAAAAGACACCCTAATTATTGGTGGGAGCATAAATTTGTATAGCCATACCATATGGAAAACAGTATGTAAGTTCCTCAAAAATTAAAAGAGAATTATCATAAGATCCATTAATACCATTTCTGGATAATATAGTCAAATGAATTGAAATCCATATCTCAATGAGATACCCATACCTATATGTTAATTGTAGCATTATCCACAGTAGTCAAGATACAGAAAGATGAATGGATCAAAAGAAGGAAATCCTGCCATTTATAGCAACATGAATGAGCCTGGATTAAATTACACCAAGTGAAACAAGACAGACACAGAAAGTCAAATATTGCATGATCTCATTGATCCAAATTATATGTGAAACCTAAAAAAGTCAAACTTACTCAAGCAGAGAGTAGAGTGGTGGTTGCCAGAGCTGGTGAGGGAATTAGGGTAGACAGAGTGTTGGTCAATGATACAAATTTTGAGTTACATGATGAATATGTTTGGGGTCTAAAGTATAATGCTTATTATTATGTTAACATGAGAAGTATAGTTAATAATAATGTATTATTTACTTGAAGTTGGATAAGAACAGATTTTTAAGTGTCTTCATGACACACTCAACCACATATATAATGATAATACTAGTAATATGTTTGTGTTATTTTTTCAGTGCTGGGGATTGAACCCAGCTCCTCATACCTGGCAAGTATTCTGCCAGAGAGCAACAACCCCATCCTCAGAGGTATTAGTTAATTTGACTCTGATAATCAGTATTAAATATTTATGTACATAAAATCATCCCATTACACACTTGAATATGTACAATTTATTATTTGTCAATTACTTTCATTGGTGTGTGTTAATGGTGAGTTTCTTTATGTCGTAATAATATATATATATATAATATCATTGAATATCTAAAAATACTTCATAGTTTGATAATGTTTAGATGATCTGATACCTAATGAAAGCTTTTGAATCTCCAACCTATAATTGAATAACTCAAACTATCCTTCACTTGCATGTTTAGTTTAGGAAAAAAGAAATTAAAGTAACATTTAGGTTGTATTGAGAAACACCTGAAAATGATTGTTATGGTTTGACTGAAAGGTGTCCCCCAAAAGCTCATGTATGAGACAATGCAAGAGGCTGAAGGGAGAAACGATTGTGTTATGAGATCCTTAACTCAATCAACGAATTCATTCTCTGATAGGGATTAATTAAATAACTGAAGGCTGGTTGGGTGTGGTTGGAGGAGGTAGGCCATTTGGGTCATGACTTTGGGGTTCATTTTTAGTATCTGGTCATCATGGGAATTGCTCCCCTCTACCACACTCTTCTGCCATATTGTTCTGCCTCACCTTGACCCCTGAGGAATGGAGCCTGCTATCTATTGACTTACACCTATGAAACCATGAGCACACAACAAACTTTTCCTCCTAAAATTGTTCTTGTCAGGTCTTTTAGTCACAACAGAGAGAAAGGTGATTAAAAAAGAAATTGGTACCAAGAAGTGGGGTCATTGCTATGACTAGCCTGTGGTCCAGAAACTTTTAGAGTTTTTTGTAATTTGTGGGAGGCATTTTGAAAAGTTTAATGATACAAGCTGGAGAAACTTTAGATTGTTGTAAGTGGAGCTTAATGGGCAACTGTAGTGGGAGCTCAGAAGACCAGAATTCCCATAGGACTATGCAAAGACAGGGCTCACGAGGTTTCAGAGGAGAAGGAAATTGGAAGTTGGACTAGAGCCCTTCATATTACATTTTTGGCTACAAAATTGTCTGCATTTTGCCTATGCACTAAAAAATTCTATGAAACTGAATTTAAAGGAAATGGGTTTTTTATTCTAGTAGAAGAAATTTCTAGGTGGCATCATATTCAGACAGCAGCATGGGTATTGCCAGCAGTTTTTAGCCAAATTTATGGTGATAGGAGCAAAAACTAGAACCAAAAGATATGGAAAACATGGGCTTGAAAGGTGGGAGCAAAATTGGGACTAAGGAAGTTGCGGTTGTTAAAGACATTATTGCCACTAAAGAAATGCAGAAGACTTTGCCCAATTAGAGAGAGGGACAATATGAGAAAGAGAGAGAGAGAGAGAGAGAATTAATTTCACTCAGATTTTTATGTGGCATTTGTTGCTCAGAGACTTTGCTGTGTACATAGTGCTGGGGTTTAAACCAGCGTATTTGCACATACCAGGCAAGTGTCATAACTGCTGAGCCGCCAATCCCCTGTAAATAGCATTTGATTGTTACAGAAGCCTAGTCTCCAGATTCTGCAGTCTCAGAGGAGACTTTGGACTGGCACTTTTGGGAAATCTTGGAACTGTTTGAGACTATGGAGTCTTTAGAGATGTGCTAAATAGATTTTGCATTGTGAGATGGTCACGAGTTTTTGGGAGGCAGAGGTGGAATGTGATGTTGGGCATGTGAGGTATCCCCCAAAAAGTCCATGTGTGAGACAATGCAGGAAGACTTAGAGGTGAAATTGGGTTATGAGAGCCTTTACCAACCAGTGAATTAATACCTTTATAGGGATTAACTAGGTGATAACTGAAGGCAGATAGGGTGTGGCTGGAGGAAGTGGGTCTTTGGGGCCATCCTTTGGGGTATACATTTTGTATCTGGCCAGTGGAACTCTCTCTCTCTATTTCCTAATCATCATGTGAGCAGCCCCTCTGCCACTCTTCCACCACCATGCTCAGCCTTACCTCAAGCCCTGAGGAATGGAGCTACCTTCTATGGACCTCTGAAATCATGAGTCCCCAAATAAACTTTTCCTCCTAAAATCATTCTTATCAGGCATTTTAGTCACAGTAGCAAAAAAGCCAACTAAAATAAGAATTATTAGTAAATAATCTTTAAGAAGCTTGGTAACTGTCTAAAAATCCTTCATGAAAATCTCCAGAAACATTTTTACCAGAGATTAGTATGGTGTCATAAGCCCTTCTTGTTCAGGATAGCCTCTGAGGTCTGTATGTAGATTATCAGAACCACCAGTGGTACTGTGTTCTTCCTTCCATAACTCTGGCACAAAATTGTATTTTTAAAAGTTTCCTTCCAAATTCTGCCACTCCTCCAGATACTTATTATGCAAACATGTATTAACATGTGAGCACAAAAACATTCCTACAAGCTCTTATAGAAGTTGATCAAATCATAAATCTCTTTTGAAGTAACTAGATCACACTTCGTGTTATGAATCGCTTGAAGTGATTGTCATAATATTCCCTAAGAATTTTTACATTACCTTTGTAGTAAACAAGATGAACCTAGAAATTTCCTTACATGCTTGAGCACAAAATCATTTCGTGATCAAGACTGGGCAGGAATTATGAATGAGCAAGGGCTCTTTTCATGATATTCTAATTAATTCATAAACTTGAATTCTACTTTTTTCACCAGCGAAGGGCCATTTCCAAATTCAATATAATAATTAACAAGCTTTTTTCACCAATGAGAACCCATTTCTTTCATTTTTCTATTTTTTACAGTCTTTATTGTTGCTCAAAGATAATAATAATGAAATTACTATTAGTAGCTCTGCTGCAGTGAGTTTCCTGATGAGAATGTCAGTGTGAATTCACAATTAGCCAAATGACTGTCCTTACAGGTAGCATAGCCCACTCATGCTTAAATATCGTAGTTCCTAAGCAGAAGTGTCTCAGATTATTCTAGAACAAAACAATAAGATATATTTTTTAAATAAAGAGAGACAGGGGTGAGAAACAACCAATTTTATTTATGTGGCTTTCATTGCTCCAAAACTTCATTGTGTACGTGGTGCTGGGGTTTGAACTCACATACTTGTGCATGCCATGCAAGCGCCATAAACGCTGATCCATGGATTCTGCCCCATAATAAGATATTTTTAAAAACATCTACCTAATAAATTACATTTGAGAACTCATACAGGAAGAGGTCACATGAACCACAGGAGCCATAAGGGCTAGAGATTTTTTTAAATTGTTTCAAATTGGGAGGGGGAAATTATGGAGAGAGGTAGGGAAAATACAGAATTAAGAAGATCTAAAAGATTTTAAAACACTTTACATATAGTATATGATCTATAGAAATAGTTGTTTAGGTATTTCAAGGGACAGAAGGTACATAGAGCATAGAAGATTATAGATCATTGAGAACTAAGTAAAGATAATGTTCAAAGGCAAAAAGGAGAGAGACCTCATTCATCTTGGTTTATGCAGAATAAATTAATTTGATGTTTGGAGAAGATAGGATAGACAAAGTGAATGAAAGAATGCTTCGTATGCAGGCTTTTCTAGATGGCATTGACAAGCCAAAGGAGATCACCTGTCAGAATTGATTGGAATCTACCCAAGAGTTTGAAGAAATTCAGAGGTCAGGTTTTCAAAATTTTGCTCACAAGCTATTAACCTGTGTTTATAAATAATCAGTGAGGAGCTGGAGTGGTGGCTCCGCTGTTATGGTGCCTGCCTGGCATGCACGAGTACACGAGTTCAAACCCCAGCACCACGTACACAGTGAAGTCTCAGAACAATGAAGGCCACATGAAAAACTAAATTCAAAAAAAAATTGTTTCTATCTCTCTCTCTCTCACTGTCACTCTCTCTTTAAAAAAAATAATCAGTGAGAAACCACTAAGGTAATGTCAATTCATCCTATAAACATATCGTGAAAGGGCTTTGGTTATTTTTCAAAATATTATTTGGAAGAAAATATAATAAGAACTGATTGAAGGGAAACTAACCCAAGTATTCTTTGTATTTCAGGGTTATTAAAAATGTAAATAAGTGTTATAGAAGAATAAATTATTAAGGGGAGGAAAAGTTGTAAAAGTATACAATCAAAATAATCACATTTTATTTCTTCCTCTATACATTCCCCAACATTACACACACACACACACACACACAAAGGAAAAAAGTGAGAAAGAGTGCTCACACTAATATTAGACTTCCTACATGAAGCCTTCCCCGTCTGTTTCTCTTTCATGATGTTTTCTGTACACTCACTTATCTAATGGAAGAGACAAATTGGACAAATTTGTTGCATTATGGTTCATTAACACATCTGACTAGATATCTCAAGGAGCCAGAGCCTCTGAACTGTGAGGTTCTTTTTTAATGACTGGCAAATATAGGATCTTAGAATAAAAGATTAAGAAAATCACAAATAAGTCCAACCTGGCCCAAAAGTTTGGAAAATGTGGCTGAAAGTTGTTTTTTAAAAATTGAACATCTACAACATTCTGTGGCTATAAGGGATCCTGGTTTCTAATACTTGTTTAAACAATTTAGTGAAAGCCTTTTACTGTAAGCACAAAGAAAACTAATTTTGATGGTTAATACTGATGGGATTAGAAAAAATGGATAATCACATTGCTTATCATATTTATACAGGTAAATATAACATAATCTGATTCTGGACTCTTTTTTGTGTTTTACTCTGTGGATGGGGTGTCTTTCTTGACTTTGAAGACAGCCATAACTTCTGAAACCTTTACCAATTTAATTATTTTATGTTACATTTTTTGTGATATTTTTGTGGATTTGTGTTATTCTACTGGAATCTGACTTTTTTATTTTATACACACACACACACACACATACATACGTACATACATACATACATACATATATACTGGGGATTGAACCAAGGGGCACTTTACCCACTGAGCCAAGTCCCCAGACTGACTTTTTTGTTGCATACATTCATATGTTCAAACATTGCTTAAATTTTTATTCTGAAAGTTTACTTAAGTTCAGTAATTGATGATAGTAACCAATTATATTTTCCTTATTTTTTGAAAGCTGGAAGATTTTCCCAACAGTGTTCCAACACTACTGTTATTCCCTATGGTTCTGTAAAAATAACCAAAAGTAGTTCTGTATCAACATCTGCCAGTTCCTTCAGAGTTCTGGGATGTGATTTGTCTATACTAGAGGCTTGGAGTAATTTAAAAGTAGCCAGGTACTTTTACTATACCACCAATCAGGCTTTGAAGCTTTAACCATAGTTGTTCTACCCCATCTAGTTTAAAGAGCATTCTCCCTGTTAGAAGAGGCAGAAGCAAAATAGGAATTGAATGGCTGTGTGATTTTTTTCCCTCAGTCGTCTGATTTCTCACCATCTGTCCTAAGCAGTTGGGCTTATCATTTCCTTTTTCTTCTTTGACATGAAAAGGGGGTTTTAAAATTTGCATTGAGAAAGGAATTAAAAACTACTGTGAATATAACCAAATTGAACTGAAAAACACAGATCGTATCTAGGGAAATGCAGTGAGACTATTACTAATTACTAGATCAAATTTAAAAAGAATGAAGAGACAGGAATGAGGCAAGGAGACAAAATATTCATGTGGAACAATTAAAAGATCAATGATGACATAATTATAAAGCAGGAAGCTACTGTTCTAACCAAAGCATGCATTCCCCTTCAATTAGTAATAATGCAGTATGCCATACTGTATAAAATAACTTTATAATGTCAGTTGTGTTTCTTTTGCAAAACCACAATGAAAGACAGACCAAAGAGATGGATTGTTTGCAACAAAAGCAATGTAAAGGCAATAGCCTGTAACAGTCTTCTAAATCCATAGAGCTGTCAAAATCCTCCTGAACCTACATCCATCTGCTTTCCCCAAAAAAGATGCTCAAAAAGTTTAAAAAAGTGGTAGTTTACATCTTCCTCTTCATTTGACTTCTTTGGAAGTCTTAAGTTTTTTAAACTTTGAACTCCACTTGGCACATTAAATTTTTTTTCTTGGGTCTTGACTACAAATAATACACTATTATTAATCCAACAAGTATTTCTACATAGACCTTGAGAAACAATCCGAGGCTCAACAGTATCTCTAAATATTAAATAAAACTTGAAAGTTTTGTTGGGAATATGAGGTTCAGCTGGCTTGTAGAAGAATTGGTGGTAAACAACTCTAAGGGGTCCAGCTGGCTTGTAATTAGCAAATTACCTGACCGCATGACTAAGCTCTTCGGCCACTCATTTGTTACAATTGGAGAAAGGTGTTTGCATTGTACCCTATTGGCTGTTGTAATGGATAAATAGAGTAGCAGCTAGTCAGGTAAAGGGAAGCAGCCCAAGAAGCAAGCAGCCAAAGGAAAAACAGCCAAAGAAGGAGCAGCCAAAGGAGAAGCAGTAGCCAGAGAAGAGCAAGAAAGCAAGCAGCCGC
>PVKS010026780.1:0-28258 GCA_004027875.1 Aplodontia rufa
CTGGTTTGATACCAAGCTCCTTGATCCATTTTGATTTGATTCTTGTGCAAGGAGAAAGATATGGGTCTAATTTCAACTTTCTGCAGGTGGATGACCAGTTTGTCCAGCACCATTTGTTGAAGAGGCTGTCACTTCTCCATGTAATATTTTGTCCCCCTTTGTCAAAAATCAGATATTTAAAGATTTGAGGATTTGTTTCGGGGTCTTCTATTCTATTCCATTGGTCTTCCTCCCTGTCTTGATACCAGTACCATGCTGTCTTTGTTACTATGGCCCTATAGTATAGTTTTAGATCTGGAATGGCAAAACCGCCTGTTTCATCTTTCTTGCTTAGTAGTGCTTTGGCAATTCTTGGTTTCTTGTTGTTCCAAATGAATTTGAGAATTGCTTTTTCGATGTCTTTAAAGAACGACATAGGTATCTTTACAGGGATACAAACAATAACTGTTATTCTGACTTTTCACCCCATAGAACAGCTTCATGTGTTGCTGAAATTCCCATCAGTGGTATTATGTAAAGGGTATTTTTATTTGTCTTATTTCGCTCAATGTGATTCTGGAAGATTGATCAATGTTCTGTTTACCTGTTATTCCTCCCCATTCCTGTGTACCAGTCCTACATTGGAAAATATTCCAAATTTGTCATCCATTGTGCTGTTGATAGACATTTGGAGTTGTCCTGAATTTTGAGCTATTATGAAAAAAGTTGCCAGGCAGAAGCTTAAACTTTTCTTCATTTCTTTTGGGTATTTAACTAGACATGGAATTGCTGGGTTATAGGGTGCACATAAAGTTATCTTTCATACATGCTTTTAAAAGGTTTTTTAATGTGGTTAGTCCACATGTTTGCCAACAGTTGGTATGATTACGCTTATTTTATTCTGTTTTTTAAATCCTGTTTGTGATTTGGAGTGTGTTGTGATATCTCTTTTTGGTGTAATATATTTTTTTAAGTTTGAGAACTTATGTATATCCATATTGACCACTTAGATATCTTCTTGAAATGCCTGCTTAATCATTTGCTCATTCTCCAATTGCATCATCTGTGTCTTTCTTAATGATTTGTATGAGTTTAACACCCAAACATTCCAAATGTTACAGAACTAGAGCTTCATGCTTGACCATAAATTTTCTTCACTATCAGTGCTTCTGTATTTGCTGTTGTTCCCTCTTTCATCCCTTGCTTAACATCTGTATTCCTCTTTGCTCTTTATTGTCTTTCTTTCTCGCTGTGTTCTGCCACTGATCTCCGGGTCATGTGACCTTTGTGGTAACTCGCTAAACAATAACATTTCTAGCATTCTAAGGGACCCAAAAATGAGACATCAGAGCCCAGAGCTAATAACTTTCTTGCCAAATTCCACTAAGGATCTGTTATTTTTTGGGGGGAGGAGGGGTTCCCTACAACACTTATGTTTTACTGCTGACTACTTCTTTTTTTAAATTCATTAATCTTTTTGGTTACACTGGAATCCCATTGTTTCAGCTGGCTCTATCCTGGCCAATGCATGCATCAGATTTTTCCTGAATTCCAGGTTTGGAGTGCCTTCCCTCTATTGGCTGAACAGTATCATTCTAGATAGTAAGAATTTGTTTCTAGCAAGGATCCAGTAGAAAGGTTGGTCATTGGCAAACAGCACAGCTATTTATGATGTTCTGTCTCCTCTCTTAGTTCAGGGTCTCTTCGATATGGGTCACTTGAAGACTTTCAAGGACACAAATCAGAGGCTTCTCACGATTAATGAGACTGATGACAGGACTTGCTCCTTTAACGTTTCAACTTTCCCTTGCATGTTATTTTTATTTGGCTCTGATACAAATAGAAAGCCATGGTTTACAACAAGGAGAAACTCCACCTGCGTTACTAGACTTAGGACAAAATAATTTCCCTTCACTAGGGAGGGCCACAAACTTCAATAAGGATGGAGACTGTCATGGACTAAGTATATTGACACAAAAATATTTTTGTCTACTCATAGGTATTGAGGATCTATCATGAATGGATAGAGTGAGGCATCCTATGGAGGACAAATGGACAAACATCCGTCAAATGTCAGTTCTGACTTCCAGTTGCTGACTATCACAGTTAACACTAATGCTTGCCTACTGTACTCCAAAAAATACGATTATCCTGAATACTCTAAGCTTACTTTTGTTGATAAAGAAGCTGAGGCCTTAGATTAAATTACCAAAGTTAGTTAGCAATTGACAGGCATGAACCCTGATATAGATATGGCTAGTTTAGAAATATGCCATTTCAGTTATGTGAACAAATTATGTCCAGGCTTAGGAAACCATTACCAGCTTAGTGGTAGAGTACTTTCTTAGTGCACCTGAGTTTGTGGGTTCTGTCTCCAGAATGGCACAAAAAGAGGAAGGAACTTGCTATAACATTTAAAATATTATTCTGTGACCAACTTTTATTGTTTGTCTCCTCACCATCAGACTATGAACATATACCAAGAATGTTTTATGCTTCCCTTTTCTACAGATTCTAGATCCTCAGAAAAGTTTGTTAACTGAAAAAAATAATATTATAATGTAAACCCCACAAGAGATATTTTAGATACTAATTAATTTTTTTACCCTTGTAAATGTGGAAAAGTTTATTCTGAATTGGCTGAAACAGACAAGATAACTGGAGTGCTTTTGGCACTCCTCTAAGGCTATTTGTATGAAATCCTAACAAATAACTTAGTAATCTTTACTATAATTCCTCTTGTTTTAAAGATGTAGGTGTAGGCCAGGCCTGGTGGCACATACCTATAAGTAATCCCCGATTCTCAGGAGGCTGAGGCAGGAGGATTGCAGGTTCAAAGCTAGCCTCAGCAACTTAACAAGGCCCTAAGCAACTTAGCGAGACCTTGCCTCAAAATAAAAAATATAAAGGCCCTGGGTTGTGGCTCAGTGGTAAAGCTATCTGGGGTTGAATTCCTGGTACAAAAGGAAAAAAAAATAGATGGATTTGTCTGGATCCAGAAAAAGCACCAACCCTTAAACATTTTATATCTTGTGGCTTCATCGAGGAGAGGTTGAGAGCACATTGAACTGGAATAGTTTCAAAGAATAATTAGAAATTAGAATCTGGACAAATTGAATTGATGAAAGAAGAATCAGGTGTTCCAGGAACACAGTTTAACTCATTCTGGAGGGATGCAGGTTGGAACAGGTGGGAACTGCACGTGATGACTCCTGAGTGAGGCAGGCAGACCTGGACTAATGTACCTACTGCATATTCTGGTGTCTGCCTGGATTTCTCAGCTTTGCTGCTTACCATACACTTAACTGCAAGTAACGTAACTTCTCTGTGTCCTATCTATTTGTCAACTTCATAGGATTCCTATAAGGATTGATATATATGTGTATAAAACTTAGGATACTATATGGCATATAGTTAGCACTACTTAAGTTTGACAATTATATTATTGTTATTATTAGTCTTCCTTTAAAGTTTAAAGATAGCACTTATATTGGAGGCTTGGGTATTTTCATCAAAATTTTTTCTCATTTTTATAGTTGTTCTTAATTTGCCCTAATTTACTCTATGATATAGTTTAAACACATTATGGATTATGAAAACTCTTTTAAACTAATCTATTTTAGTGTTCCTGTTTCAGTGTGAGAAAATCAGGCAGAACTAGGTGAGTGCTTTAGCAACAGTCACTCAACGTCTTGTGTCTGTCCTGAGACCTCAGAGTGTGACGAGAAAGAAGAATGTATGCCATAGAGACAGCAAAGCAGCAAAAACAAAACTCAAGTAGTTACAGACCCTCAATTTTCTTAAAAGATCTAATGTCAAATATCTGTTTAGTCATAAGGCTAGTGGTCAAATTATAGCTCTGAATTTGAAGACAGTTACCAGCATCTTTAACATTATTTAAAATGTTGTTATCATTTCATCCCCAAGTCCCTATAATCTACACCATACGAACCAGCTGCTTTGGTAAGTTAATGTGATGGAAATGACTTGATCCTGTCAGTTTATGTTTTTGAATAGGTTTGCATATATGGAGCTCCAAGGTTAATAATATCCAAGTGTTTCATTTACAGTCTTCCTTTGTTAGGAAAAAAGAAAACTTCCTAGTATTCTTGGATTTAGCCTCCTAAAGTGGCTGCTCAACAACTTTGCTTAATGAGCCATCACCTGGTATTGTCTAAGTATTTGTTCTGAAATGACACCATTTTGTTCTCATATATTTGTTTGCTTTTATATTTAAATATGTAAGCTGTGTGGAGATACACAGGTATGTGTATAAACATATGCATACATTTATATATATTTTTCCAAGGGGTTTAACTTTCTACTTTATGGACAATATAAATTACATATTAATAGTTAGTAGGTCTTCTGAAGCCTCAGTATTTTTCTCCATTTATATATCATATGTCTCATTATATATGATAGCATATGCTTATATAACATGATATCACATACATATTAAATGATGTATCACAGTTCACAGGGACACATAGTAAGCCAATAATCTAGGGTCTGTGTCATGCACATTGACCTTTACTTATCACGTAGTCTAAAGAGCAATTTTGAAAAACTTCCATTTCAACTCAACTATTGGTATGTCTACCAAAAAATTGTCTTATATGTATAGTTGTTGTATTTTTTAAGAGAGAAGGACAGTAAGAGAGAGATAGAAAATCAATTGTTTTTTATTTTTGAAGAATCAATTTTATTTATTTTTTCATCTGGTTTTGTTTTTCTTTTCTGTTTTTTAGTTGAATATGGACTTACAATTGAGGGGGAATCCTTATCAAACAATCAAGAACAAATGTACATTCACATGGTTAGCCAAGGTTGATGCCATTCCATGGTTTCCCCCCTTGGGTTCCCCAGGGTTCCATATTTCCCCCAAATGAACCCCTATGTTAAATGGACTTCTTGTACAGGTTGGAGATCTCCTTCTGAGTTGATTCCCCAATACTCCCTACCTCCAGTCTTCTAGATATCCTTCCTAATCACTCCCCCCTCATTGTCCCCCTCCCTATATCTCCAGGTAGGTATCCTAAGCAAGGTTTGTGTACAAATTCATACATGGTGGGTTATTATTAGCTTAGCCATCTATCATACTGTTTCTGATTGTATTCTAGCTTTCACAAATGAGAGAAAACATTCAGCCCTTGAGTCTCTGAGATTGGGATACTTCACTTAGCATAATTTTTCCATCTCCATCCATTTGGTTTCAAATGCCATAATATCGTTTTCTCTAATGGCCGAGTAGTATTCCATTGTATATATGTACCAAAGTTTTTGTATCCACTCGTTGAGTGAGGGGCATCTGGGTTGGTTCGATAGTCTAGCTATAGTAAAACACTGATGAAGCCATATCTCTATAATATGCTGATTCTAACACTTTTGGGAAAATACCCAGGGGTGGGACAGCTGGGTCATAAGGTGGTTCCTGCCCTAATTTTTTTGAGAAGTCTCCACACTGCTTTCCAGAGTGACTGAACCAGTTTGCAGTCCCACCAGCAGTGTGACAGGGTTCCTCTTTTCCACAGCCCCTCCAGCATCTGTCATTGTTCGTATTCTTCATTTTTGCCAATCTAACAGGAGTGAGGTGGAATCTCATTGAAGTTTTGATTTGCATTTCCCTTATACCTAATGGTGTAGAGCATCTTCTCATATAATTATGGGCTTTCTGGACTTCCTCTGGTGAGAAGCTTCTTTCTAGATCTATAGCCCATTTATTGATTGGATTGTTTGTGATTTGGGTGTTCAGTTTTTTCAGTTCTTTATATATTCTGGATATTAGCACTGTGTCCGAGGTGTAGCAGGCAAAAATTTTCTCCCATTCTGTAGGATCTCTCTTGACACTTTTGACTAATTCTTTAGTTGTGCAAAAGCTTCTTAGTTTAATTGCATCCCATTCATTTATTCTTGACTTTACTGCTTGTGACATGGGAGTTTTGTTAATGAAGGAGCCACTGACCTTTATGTCCTGTAGAATTGATCCTATTCTTTTTCAAGTTGATCCTACTTCTTTTACAAGTAAATTCAAAGTTGCTGGCTAAATATCCAGATCTTTGAACCATTTTGATTTAACTTTTGTGTAGGGTGAAAGGTAAGGATCCAGTTTCAGTTGTCTACACATAGCTGTCCAATTTGTCCAGCACCATTTGTTGAACAGGCTATATTTCTTCCACACTATGTTTTTGCCCCCTTTATCAAATATCAGATAGCTAAAGGTATGAGGGTTTGTCTCAGAATCCTCTAGTCTATTCCATTGGTCTTTGGTTCTGTTTTGATACCAATACCATGCTGTTTTTGTTACTATGGCCCTGTAGTATAATTTCAGGTCAGACATTGAGATACTCCCTACTAAAACATTAGAGTAATGTTTTGGCTAATCTGGGTCTTCTGTTATTTCATACAAACTTGAGAATTGCTTTTTCTATATCTGTGAAGAATGCCATAGGTATCTTGATGGGGATTGCATTAATGTGTATAGGGCTTTGGGTAGAATGGCCATTTTGATTATATTAATTCTGCCTAACCATGAGCATGGAATGTTTTTCCATCTACTCAAGTCTTCTGCAATTTCTTTTTTTAGCATTTGATAGTTTTCATTGTAGAGGTCCTTAATATCCTTTATAAGGTTGATGCCCAAGTATTTTATTTTTTTGGAGGAGATAGTGAATGGGTGAGATTTCCTGATTTCTTCTTCCATGGACTTGTTGCTAGAGTAAAGGAAAGCTAGTGATTTATTGGTGCTGAAATGGCCTATAAGCTCTAGATTTTTCTGGTCGCGCTTATTGGATCTTCTAGGTATAGAATCATGTCATCAGCAAATAGAGACCACTTGACTTACTCTTTTCCCTGTACTAATTTCTTTGATTTCTTTGTCTTGCCTAATAGCTCTGGCAAGGGTTTCAAGGACTATATTGAACAAGAGTGGTTAAAGTGGACAGCCTTGTCTTGTTCCTGAATTCAGCGGAAATGCTTTCAGTCTTTCTCCATTGAGCATAATGTTTGCTATGTGTCTGTCATAAATGGGTCTTACATAGTTAAAGTATCTTCCCTTGATCTCTATCTTCTCTAGAGTTTTGAGCATAAAGTGATGTAAATTTTATCAAAGGCCTTTTCTGCATTGATTGAGATGATTATATGAACATGGCGCCCACCCCACCACCAGTGATCCCGAGATGCTCCTGAGTAAAACTTCATGCTCAGGAGTGGGAAGCGGTATCCAACGGTAGGACCTAGGACCGGGCTCTTGGTGTGTAGAATCATTACCCCCGCCCCTGCTATTTCTTCAATACCAGAGGAAAAGGGCTTGGCATTAACGAATCTAAACAATGAGTTTGTCTTGCATGCTAATCAGCTCTACAGCCGGGGCAGGGAGTTATCCCGGAGGGGAGGAAATGGCACAAATATTCTAACTTGGTCACAGGGGGAACACCTTCTCAGCTGCACTCACCGTTTGCAAGAGTTGATTCTCAAGCTCTGGGATTTAATTGAGAACCAATTTTTTATTGAGTTTTTCACGTGGCTTTCATTGCTCTGACACTTCATTGTGTACGTGGGTCCTGGGGTTTGAACCTGTGTACTCACGCATGCGGAGAAACCACTCCAGCCACTGTATAGTTGTTCTTAATTTTTAAAATAACCTAAGGTCTGTATCATGCACATCACCCTTTATTTTTATCATGTAGTCTAAAGCGTAAGTTTGAAAAACTTCCACTTCCATTGCAATTAAAATATTGTTTAGCCTAAATGAGTAATCCTTAAATAATAACAGAAAAGAGGAGGGGATAAATCAAATAGAAAAATATCAGATATTTCTGGTGAAAATTTTTCACTTAAAGAGGCTCTTAATACATTACACCATTATTATAATGTGTCCTATTTGCCTGAGATGTTCCTAAAGTTTCATAGTTATATAAACCATTTTCTATTATTATCCCCACATTGATTTCTCTTTTTCCTCCAAACTCCTTCTCCAGAAGCTATCAAAAAGTTCTCCAAATTCATGAATTACTAATGGAGGTTGTTATTCAATTACTAAGCCAGCAGATTTCTGAAACAGATTCTCAGTTAATGTATTCCATTAAGAAATCTAGCCAGATACACACTGCTAAATTTTCTCTCAAATGTCTACTAAAATACTCTTCCAAGAAATAAGAGATGTTAATCAGACCTATTCATAATGTGAAGAAACAGGATTTATTGGTAGTTATCTCAAATTACTTCATAGATAGATGGACTTTTAGTATTAAAAAAGTGAAAACAAACAAAAAGCAAAAAATGAATCCAGGATTGTCAAGTTTTCTTTAGCTTCCTAATTTAGCTTTTCTTCTTTGGAGGGCTGTATCAGCAAAACCCACCCATCCTCACAGATGGAGTTAAGATTCCTTATTGCATGAGGACACCCAAGCCAAAGGGAAAAAAGATGGTATCTCCCCCTCTTTTTAGACACTTATTCACTTCTCTTGTTTCTTGCTAAGACAGAAAGAGGAAATTAATATTTCCTTCCCACTTAGGTAAAACCAAATTTGTAAGTGAACATGCTTGTTTTCACAAAGTCATGAATTTGGTGACTTAACCAATGAAAGTTCTGTATTTTTTTCAGGAGTGTAGACTTAAGGAGTCTCTCTAGGTCAAATAATATTGGTAAGTGCTATTATAATTAAGGAAGCAATAGTCCAATTACAGAATATGTTACAAACAGAAAAATTACTTAAGAAGTAAAATTCCAAAATCTTTATTGTAATCTAAAGCATATACAATCATATTTTAGAGATAATTATATTTGATTGTAATGTGATTGCCGAATAATATGCCCTGACAGAGCCTTAGAAAATTGGAATGTTTAAGGCTATGGAACAAGTTGAGATTTCTATGCATGGCTAATTGGCTGGTGATTGTTCACAAAGACCAAAGTTTAGGATTCCTTGGAAGAAACAAATGAGCTTGTATGTGTCCTTGAATCCATGTTTAAACTTCCTTTGGAGAACCTGGTGTATTTCATAGTCATTTTAAATTCTTGTCCCAAATTCTTTTCTGAAAATATCTTTAAAAGGTCAGCAAAGCAATTATCCCCCTAAATCACAGAGGATCTGTACAACATGTGACTCACCCAGGCTGGTAGGTGAACCACAGGCAAAAGTGAGGGCAGAATTGGGTGGCTCAGATAATGGCACAAGACCTTTCAGCTTCCTCTTACCAACAAAAGAAAGTTTTGATAGATTTAATGGTAAAATTTTATCTAAAAGCACAAGTAATTATCTGTGTTCAGAGATCAGTACACTTAACATAAAATTGACCAATAATGAATAATTTCAAGCTATTTTCATTCCCCTTTCTTTGCTTATCTGATGAAGGAAGGACTAATAAACAATAAAATTGCAGTAGTGGATAAGAGGAAGGAAATACAGAACTCAAGTTCATGCAAAGAGCCATCTCCCGAATAATCAAAAGTTGGTTATAATTAGAAGTGAAGACAAATATATCCTTTACAATGCAAACATTTAAAGGACAGACTCTAAATAAAATATACATTTGTTTCAATGCTATTTCCTTACTCATAGAGGCTAGATTTGAACAAATCAATTTATTCTAAAATTATCTCTCTTTAAAAGCCCATTGGTACTCCCTGTCTGCAAGCATCAGAGTCTTGTGAATTTGAACAATATGGCTCTACTACAATCTTTGTAAGCTTGTAGTTCCAAACAAGATTTCAGAATGTGCCTTGTTCTGAAAACTTCCTTTTTCCACCAGCATTACTGAGCTTGCCAAGAGTGACATAACCTTGAAATTATTTGTTACATTTTCCAATGAACAAACCCAGCTTGTTAAGGAAATGGGCAGCCTATATCATTAGCAAGGAGTACAATGGAAGACTCAGAATTCAGCCTTGACTGGTGGGCCCAGAGTATTACTTGTTTCTGGGAAATTTCTCTCATTTTAGAAACAGTCCAGTGTTTTAACTGTGGGCAGGCTGAGTTCACTACTAAGCACTCTTAGGAGAGTGTGCCACCTTCTGCACCATGGGAGAGCTGAAATGGATAAGGTCTTCAGCACATCCCAATCCATATAACATTCACACATTGATGTTAATGACACTTGCAACATATTAGGGGTCTTTCTTTAAAGCAGGTTGATTGGCAATGAAATGAAATCTGGACAGCAACTAATACTGATTTTTTCCTGATTGTACAATTAATACATGCTTGGTGAAGACAATTTAAAAATTCTCTAGTGACTTAAGTAGAAAACCAAGTCACCATTTTATTAGCCAAAGAGGGTAAATGAGTGAAATACACACTCATATAATGAGCAAATTAATATTGTGCTTTGATTCATGACAATAAGTAGAATATCTATAAAAGTGGCATCATTTGTCAGAAGTTTCATCATATTTACAAAGTTATTCTCTGTGTGTGTGTGTGTGTGTGTGTGTGTGTGTACAATGTGTGCGTACAATGTGATTGTGTGTAATGTGTATGATGTGTGTGTGTGTGTGTGTGTGTGTGTGTGTGTACAATCTGAAAGACAGAAACCTGGAAAGTACCACAATAGAAAAACCTTCATTTGGAGAAGTCTTGAAGAGTACAATTAACACACATGAAGTAGGTGCTTTCTTATTTTCTTTTAAAATGTATCTGGTATTGTTGCCTTTCAAGTTAATTTTATTTTGGAATAGGTAATATTGTCATATTACCCAAAGATAAATACAGAGGAAGGCATACTTTAAAGACCCTTCCATCTTATATAACTCTTGCTTCCTTTCTTATCCCTGCCTATCCCTTTATACATTTTTGCCTCAATTAGAAACTTCCCTGATTAGTTTTGTGTATGTATTTTGCTTTTCTTTGTGCAAATATTAGTACACATGAATAAATTTTCTTATTTTATTCCTGTTTTCTATAAACAATAATTTACAGTTTTAGCTGAGGCACCTTGAAGCTCCTGCAAATCTTTCCTTATAAGTATATAGAGAACTTCAGTGATTTCTATGACTGCATATGTTGCCATGTGTAGAAGAGCTACATAAAGGACAAATGTTTTGTAATATTTGGTGATTATACCTGCGACCTTGATAACTTCATGAAAGTGTTACTTTGAACAGTTGAAATTATGTATATAGGATAAATTTCCAGGAGTGGAATGGCTGGGTCAAAGAATAAATTCATTTGTAATTTTGGAAAACATTATCCTTTGTAGGGATTTTAACATTTTGAAGTTCCACTTGAAAAAATCTATTTTTCTTCTTTCATGGTAACTTTCTGTGTTATAAAGCATTTAAATTTTTGTCATTCTAGAGGGAAAGAAATTATATATAATTGTAGTATCAGTTTGTAAACTATTAGATTTTGTTTCTTATTGTAGCTTAATTATTTTTAATGGTACCAGGGATAGATTATAGAGACATTTAACCACTGAGCCACATTACAAGTATATATATATATATATTTTTAAAGAGGGTCTTGCTAAGTTGCTTAGGATCATGCTAAGCTGTTCAGTTTCAGTTTTTAGGCTTAAACTTATAAATCAGGCTGAGCAAATTTTTTGAGTGCTGTGTTCCTTTTCTAGAAGTTTATTCTCAACTCTGATCATTTTTCCTCTGGGTTCTTCCCTTTTCTGAATTTTTAGAGTTCATTATAAATTACAGGAATTAGTCCTTTCTTTATGATATGAGTTGCAACTTTAAAAAATATATTATCCCTCTCTTTTGAAGATATTTTTATTTTTCATTGACACATAGTAATTGCATATAGTTGTGGGACGTGGTGCAACATTTTGATACATGAGAACAATGTGTAATGATCAAATCAGATGGAATATTCATTACCTCAGACATATCAAAATGCTCTCTGCTAGCCATTTTGAAACATTCACTTAGCTATTATCAACCATAGCTATCCTATTGTGTTTTACAACATTGAAAGTGGTTCCTCCTATCCAACCTCATCGTTTATTCCTCTTTTTTATTTATAGTGTTTGGTTTTGTTTCCTGTGGGATTTTTTTCTTTTCTTTTCTTTCTTGCTTCATTTTGTCTTGAATTTTGCTTTGCTTTATTTTGTCTATGCACTTATTTTGAAGTTTTAGGTGGTCAGGTTTATTAGTTTGTCTTTTCCCCCACCAAAATCCAATCTTTCTTAATCAAAATTCTGTATAGTGGAGTATTTTAAATACTTTCTCCTTCATACAAATATCTTCCCAGAATAAGGACCTTTTGATAGTGCTATCCCGTCCTGACAAGAAGCATGGCAAACCTCTAATTTATTAAGGTTTAATATCATGTTTCTTCTTGAAATGGAAGCAATTTCTTTTAAAAGGTGGGGGTGCTGGAGCGGTGGCTCGGCAGTATCACGCTTGCCTGGCATGCACAGGTACCCAGGTTTGAGCACCAGGTATACAATGAGAAGATGAAAAACTAAATAAAACTGATATTCTCTCTCTCTCTCTCTCTCTCTCTCAGAGAGAGAAAGAAAAAGAGAGAGATTTAGTTTTAGTTTTAGATTTAGTCTTTCATCCAGCCTTTGTTCCTCACACAGTTAGTTGTATACGTGGTGCTGGGGTTTCAACCAGGGTCTTCAGTTGTGCCAGGCAACGACTCCAACTACTAAACCACAGCTCCAGCCCCTGGCATTGGACTATTTCAATGTGTAATTCCATATATACAATATTAAGCTTTTTATAATCATGAATATATGATGAATTGATAACACTTTTGCATTACAGAGCTATAGATTTCAATATCAACTCCGAATAGTCTGAAACAGACCTCTTGGAAGATCTTTCTAACTCATAATTTCTTATATTGAATTAACTGCAGAAAACTGTCTAGGGATGAATATGGATGTATGCTTCATGTATTTAGAGTAGAGAACCTAAAATATATGGGAATGGTATTCATACTGGTTAGTTTGATCCTTGCATTACCTTATATTCAAGCACATCTAGTAATAATTTGAGGTCAGTGATAGTTTGGAGCATTGCCCTCCACTCTGGGCCGCTGGCACAGTAGTGTATGCTGATGTTTGTGATAACAATCCAACAGTTTGCTTATTCAACATCAGCTGCCTGTAGTTGAAGTCTGGATATGTCTTAAACTCTGCATGTCAGGAGTGTTTAGAACAACTCTATCATTTATTTAGCTAGTACTGATACTGTACCCCAGCGGGTGGATTGGGAGCTAAGCTCCAAGGCTCCGGCTCTAATTGGAGAAATCGCTGATAAATTCCCACAGCATTCCATTTGGATACCATTTGGATATGTATTGCTGCTCGGCTCTGAGCATTCTCTGTCCCGCCCCCACACAAGACAACACTGTGAGCGTAGCTTTGTCCTATGAGAATTGCTCTTGTGGACAGCGCATCTTTGGACTGACTTGATGGAATCAGATTTTCCCTTGTTAGTCTCCGAGGAGGCATTCTGCCATTACAGTTTTCTATTTTGCAGGAATAATGTGCAAGACAAAGGCATGATAAATGGTAACAGTAAGCCAAGTCATATTTTCTTCTTGCATGAAAAGAAAATACTCATCCTAAAAACATTATTTTCGTTTTATATTTAAAATTATTTGGAGAAAGCGTATCAACCACAGCTGCATCCCTGGGTCTCCTTAATCAGCCTTACTCATTCTTGATCCACAAAAAGATCTTGTTATTAACTCCCTAAAGCCTATATGAAAAGTGTCCACTGCATAATTATCCTGTATTTTTTTCAATCATGAATTCTTTATTCCTTCACATTATTTAAGAAATATAAATTCAACCTATGCTTATTTTATTCTTTTGACAGCCTGACAGATCTTTCCCCTCACTCGTTAGTTCATGTGTCAATTAAAACCTCATTTTCTATGGATTGTACACTTGTTGCAAGCTAGGTATAGTTTGCTTTTGGGTACAAAGTACTGAAGAGAACAGAGCCCCTTTAATGTGCTTCCAATCGGTGGGGGAAGCGCTGGTACGAGCAGCAATAATGCAATGACACAGAAGTTCACTGAGGCAGATGTTAGCTTTGGAAGTCATATTGTATTGTTGAGTTGAAGTAATTTGTTCCAGGATTATTGCTTGAATATTCTAAAACCCCTGGAAACTGACGAGAACATAACATGCATGAGTTGACAGGGACCTGGCCGGCGTTCACTGCTGCTCCTGGACACTTCGCTCCTGGACCTTTCATTACATCGCTAGAGGCAGATTGGGCAAGGGGCTCTACCCTTGACACACTGGGAATCTTCCCTAATAGGAAGACTTGAACTTACCTGCCAGGTATATTTTTGAAGACATTAGCATATTTTTATTTCTGCTTTTGCATGCTTGACATTTCTTTTCCTGAAATGCCTGGGCAGCTTCTCAGTTGTGTTTATTTTGTATTTAACAACTGACTTTGGCTTGTCTTATTTTGTGGTGTAGTATATTTTCCTTGTCCCTTGGAAGAAAGTATATTGTAATAAAGAGACGGAGGTGCTTGGGACACAGGAATTGAATCAATCAAACTAAATGAATTGTACGTTGTTTTCAGTCCTGGTCCTGTCACTTAATAATCATGTGACTTTGGATAACATGAAACTGAGTCCTTTCCTCTGTTATTATTGCTATTGATTTTAGTACAATGTTATCAATGACTGCATCTTTTTAAACTAAGGAGCTAATTTATTCAAGGCCCAATTACAGGTGTTTTATGTGCTTTCTTTCATACTTATAATTCTACTTCTCATGATAAAAACATATACTAGTCTCCATCATTGAGTCCATAGTATACATCCTGCTGAGGATATATTCTTTCATTTAATATTCACAACAATCCTATGGAGATCAATGTTATAATTAAATTCATTTTATGGATGTAAAATAGAAAGCATAAATAATTTACTTCCT
Source organism: Aplodontia rufa (assembly GCA_004027875.1). Lineage (NCBI taxonomy): Eukaryota > Metazoa > Chordata > Mammalia > Rodentia > Aplodontiidae > Aplodontia > Aplodontia rufa. The sequence goes on from PVKS010026780.1 coordinate 14,845, forward strand.
CTAAGTCACATATTCAGCAAGAAAGTCCAATTTTAACCCACGTGTACCTAATACCAAAGCTGATTCATTTCACATAAAGCATTTTTTTTTTTAAAGAGAGAGTGAGAGAGAGAATGTTAATATTATTTTTTTATCTGGTTTTTGTTTTTCATTCACTTAGTTGTGTATGTGATACTGGGGATCAAACCAGTACTGTCGCACATGCCTGGCAAGCATTCTACCACTGAACTTCCTCTCCAGCCCCACAAAAAGTATTTTTAATCACAAAATAACATATATGTTTGTTAAAAATATTAGAAGAAAGAAAAGTAGAATAAAATAAAAATTCAGTGTCTTGACTCTCAAACTGCTCATGCGAGAGAGTGGAAGTTCTAGATGAGACTACACCCACTTCCACACATATGCACATACATTTTATGTGTCCCAAAATGAGCATACACCTTTCCAAGTGTGTTTAGCCACTTGTTTTTCCACACTTACTGTGTCCCCAAGGGATTCATATATCAGTTCGTATACGGTGTGTATGCATGCTGTAAGTTATGTAGCCACTTTTCTATTGGTGTAAGTTCAGGTTGCTTTGAGGTTTTATTGTCATTTCAAACAATGCTGCACTGACCACTTTGATACCTACAGCTTTGTGCTCTTATAAATCTCCCTTCTAAGAAATTTGTCCTAATTTCTTCTCTAACAACAAATTATGAGCTAATATTTTCTCATAAGCCCTTGGAATAATTAAATTCTCAAAGCTTTACCAAAATGGAAGGTGAATAAGGGTGTGTTATTGTTTGTACATACGCATATGGATATGTAGCAATCACAAAAGGCCTCACTATGAGGTGATAGTGAATCAAATGCTTGAGGGAGGTCAAGGGGCACTATATGGCTCTCTTGGGGGCACAGTTGGCAGAAAAAATGAACAGTAAGAGCAGCAACCCAGAGGCTCGTACTTGTGGGCACAGACATGGTTCAGTAAGTGGGTCACCCTGGTGGATTCAGTGCAAGTGAGGAGGTGATTTCTGAAAGGTGAGCATCATGATTGGACAGGGCCTCCTGGAGTACATTAGGATTCTGACTTAGACTCTGGGTGACAAGAATAATCACTGAATAGTTCTAGGTCTGCAAGTAAAATATGTGATTTGAATTTTTCTTTACCTTGTGGTTACCGTGTTACATGTGACACGGGGGTTAGGGGGGAAGCAGAGACACCAGGTAAGAGGCTATGGTAATCATTCCAGAAAGAGGTGACCTTGGCCTTTGTCAGTGTGGAATGGAGAAATGGATGAGGATTGGTAAGGTTCTGGATATTCATTTTAGGTTAAGGCATGTTGTATTAACAAACTGGAACACCATTAAGAAATAAAGAAGACTCAAAACGATGCTGATGCAGTGATTTTGACATGAGGCTGTATTCTCTGCTCCCGTGGGCAAATGGAGTCTGGGCTCACTGCAGATTTCTGTGGCCCAACAGCCTGTTTCTAGTGTTTGCATCTATTCCCAGTTAACACTGGAAATTTGGGCCAGCTGCAGATCTCTGCGGCTGAAATATAGTTAGCAGCTCACCAGCTAAGAGCTGGGTTTTCCCCCTGCTACTGTTGAGCAGAGAGTTGCAGCTCTTGGTGTGGAAATTCACCTTGGGAATTTGGCACTAATCTTCTTCTGGGTTCTTGTCTCACAAATTTGAAGAATAAAATCCACAGACAACCATGGAAGGGAAGAGTAAAAGGAATAGGATGTATTTATGGAAGGAGAGCAGAGTCTCTGCAAGGCGAAGGGGTACCTGGAAGCAGGATTCCGTCTTCTGTGTGCCAGGCCAGGGTTTATATTGGTTTGGGTATGAGCCTTGGTTAAGATTCATGTAAAACAGGCATTGAGAAAAGCACCAGCATCATTGGTTAAACTCTATGTAAAACACACACTGAAACTAAGCACCGAGGGGCTGGAGTGGTGGCTTGGCAGTTACTGCGCTTACTGCACTTGCCCAGCATGGAGTACATGGGTTCAAACCCCAGCACCCACATACACAACTAAGTGTCAGAGCAACAAAAGCCATGTGAAAAACTCAATAAAAATTGATTCTGTCTCTCTGTCCTTCTCTCTTAAAAAAAAAAAAAAAGAAAAAGAAAGAAAGTAAGCACCGATATTATTGGTTAAAATCTTTGTAAAACAGGAAGCAAATCTTTCCTAGTTCTCATCTGTGTCCACCCCCACTTCTTAGTTTTCCTGCCTCTGAGACAAAGGAGTTGCTCCATAGGTGAGCCCCATGGTCTTTTGCATTTGAAGTCCATGAGCATGGCCATTAATCCCTCTCTACCAGGTAGCTTCTAGGTGTGTTTGATTGGGGCCCACTGTCCTGATTATCTAGCATTTTACTCTCTCCTAATCTCTATCAATGCCAAGTACTTAGACATAGGAACTAAAATGTGGAATTACCCATAATTGATGAGGAATACAGTGAAAACGTCAAGTTTATAAAGGAGAAGTTTTGGCTTTTAGTCTGGAGCACAGACATCCATGTGAGATATTAGGATATTAAAGAGCAGGATAGAGATCTGCACTGGAGGTATATATCTAGGCATCATTTGCACACGTATTTTCTCAGTTGCACTCTTGAAATTGGGTTACATAACTTAGTAAATATGCAGAAATAAATTTTTAAAGGCCAGGGACTGAAGTCTATATAATATAAATACTTGTTTTTATTTTTTTATCTGTTTTATATTATTTTTGTGCAAGTTTTTAATATTGCCGCTATACTTCAGCAAAGGACTTTTTATTTTCATTTACAGCAAACAACAATGACAACAACAACAAATAACTGAGGCCTGGGTTGGCCTGCATTCCTTATTTTAAAGCCTACACTCTTCATTCGGGCCAACTATGTCCTTAGGGGGCTCCCTTTTATCCTCAAGAAAGAAAATGTGTCATACTTTGGGCCAAAATACTCTTTACAAAGAAAGAACATATTTTCTTGAGCTATACTTACCTGTGGGTCTCCCATTGGATTTTTGTTGGCATTTTAACATCATACTCAGATTTAGAGTCAACAAATATTTTATAATGTGTTCTGGAATCAAGGCTACGCCCTTTAACATTTATTTTTTTAAACAAGTTCAATAAAGTCTCTGGGTGGGAATTCATGTCTTCCTTTCACAGAGCAGAAAACAGAGGAAGAGGGGTTAAATTGAGGCCTGTAATAGCTATACTTATAGGTTTCTTTTTTTCTTAACAGAAAAGGACATAGAGAGTACGAGAGAGACAGTCAATTTTTTAAAATTTATTTTTTTACATGGCTTTCTTTGCTCTGACACTTAGTTGTGTATGTGGGTGCTGGGGTTTGAACCCGTGTACTCATGCATGCCAGGCAAGCACCATAACCGCTGAGCTACTGCTCCAGCCCCTACTTACAGCTTTTCAATTCCAAAAAATGTAGATCTTCTTCTGCTGCTCTCTTAATAGGACCTGTCTAATCATTTAGTCAGAAAGCTCCAGTTCCCTTCCATGAATGCCTCATAGGCATATATATGGAATCTATTATCAACCTTTCATATCTCCTAGAACACTGTTTTGTTCAATAAATAATACATCACTCAAGGTTAACCGACTTGCCCAAGGTCATGCAATAAATTGGTTGTATTGCTGTGGAGAAACTAACTCTGGATGTGTTTACTGGCTCCAGGCCATGACTCTGTTCCCTTGTCCCAAGTATGTCTGTATTTTTCAGGATTAGAAATACACATTCCATTTTTTTTCTTCCTTGAATTTAAGTATGCTAGAGTAGCCCACAGAGACCATGCTGGGATCTCTCAGCCTGTTACATACATTACCTTCCAACAAGCATATTAAGGAACTCACCATCTGTGCTAGGGAGTTAGGTCCTGGTCTGTGAGCAGCTGTTTTGGCTACAGTCCTGAGGAAGGTGAGCAGATCACTTCTGGGTAACGAATTAGATAATCATGTTAAATCTGTTTTCTGATGAGGCCAATGTGTTTCTCAGGAGGGAGCCACTAATGAGGCGTTAACCCATTGTACAGTAGACTGGCCAAGTCTCTCTGCTGAGGCCTTGGGGAACTGAATGATATTAGAAATAGATGGACAATGGGTTCTGCTGAATCCCCTGCAGGATAATTGGTCACAGAAGAGAATTCTGTTCTGGGCTAGCATTTATTGAACATCTACTGAATATAAAAGAGCAGTGTGGGCCCACAGGGTTTTGTTTTTCATTGATACATATTAATGATACAGAAAGCTGGGTTTCTATGTGGCATTTTTGTGCATATACAGGGTTTTAGGTTTTTATTAAACCTAAATACATTTTCAACTAGTAAAGGCATTTTCCTTAAACTGCCCTTTTAGCCTGAAGTGTCCGTAATTAGAGTGAGTGTGCTCTAACATGTAGATATGTAATATTTGTTGTAAATTTGCCCAACTTATGTGAAATTATTTTATTACATGGGATATTGTTTTAACTGATTTTTTTGTTCAAACTTGAATGTTGACTCTTTCTTGAATGTGCCTCATTCTTTGGACACTCTGACATGTCTAAACATTCTCCAGTTGTCATGATACACGATCTGGCTGAAATTTCATGTCTTTTGGCTATTAATAAAGATTTAATAGTTTTCAAATTAAAAGAAATATGTCAATTTCAGTAATAACCAATCCATTTTCAATGCAATGTGATTTCAGTTTAAGCTGATTTTCTCAGTCTAACTAAGATCAGGGGCTAGGATCATCATGTTTTGAGTGTTTACTCTGAGTTCCTGAAATTAGAATCACAAATGTGAGTAATCATTCTAAGTAGATACATTTTCCCTCCAAATATAAGATTTCAAGTAGAAAAATGCAAGTAACATCATGTACATGGGTTTAAACTGCAAGCAGCGTGACTGAAAATCCCACACAAAAACATTAAGAAGGTTTCAAAGAAGTATTATCTCTGGTGATGGGCAATTTAGTATAAAATAATACAAAATACAACTTTGTTTTGTCACAGAATCATATAACGGAGTCTTAGAAGCTGAATATACTTCATTCATTATCTATTTGTGTTTTTGGAGGTACTGGTGATTGAATGGGGAGTACATCCTCATCTCTTTTCAATTTTTTTTTTCATTTTAAGACAGGGTTTCACTAAGTTGCCTAGTCTTGAACTCAAGATCTTCCTGTCTTAACCTCCCAGGTAGGTGGGATCTGCTACCACTCCTGCCTAATTATCTATATAATCTATTCATTTTACTTACTTATTTTTTATTTTTTGAGAGAGAGGGACGGTGGAAAGAGAAAGAGAATCGATTTTTATTGAGTTTTTCACATGGCTTTCATTGCTCGGACACTTCGTTGTGTATGTGGTGCTGGGGTTTGAGCCCACATACTCGCACATGCCAGGCAAGCACCATACCCACCGAGCCACTATTCAGCCCCTAATCTATTCGTTTTAATGGAGGAAAAAGAAGATGTAGTGCAATATGAATTGTAGCACTAATAATATTATTAGCTGCAACTAAAACCTACCGAATACTTACTATGTCACAGTCACTGATATGAGCACTGCGATAAGCACATTTCAGAAGTGAACTAATGGCACTGCAAAGTCAATGCCATTATCAATACACAAAGGGAAGTCAGGATGGGTATCTGAGAGTACATGCCTAAGCTTACAACTAGGAAGAGATAGACTCTAACTTTGAATCCAGGCAATTGGCCTCTAGGGTCTGTTTTCTTCGTATTCACATATATACACATACATATAAATGTGTGTATACAGCATGCATATGTGTGTACATATACTTAATAAAACCCAGATGCGTTCTGTCTGGCTATGCCCCCAGTTTTCCGGGTATCTGGGATCTCTCATCTCTTGAATACTAAAAAAGTTGTTTGAGGGGCTGGAGCGGTGGTTCAGTGATTACGGCGCTTGCCCAGCATGCGCAGGTGCATGGGTTCGAACCCCAGCACCCACATACACAACTAAGTGTCAGAGCAATTAAGTGTCAGAGCAGCGAAAGCCATGTGAAGAACTCAATGGAAATTGATTCTCTCTCTCTCTCTCTCTCTCTCTCTCTCACTGTTCTTCTCTCTAACTTCATTCAGTTAAAAAAAAAGTTGCTTGAGAACCTATAAATCTTATACCTCATGGCCCACCTTTGCTCCTAACTGCTGGTACTTTTCCTAGTGAATATGAACTAGGAGTTTTCAACTTCCTGATTACAGGTATGGTCCCAACATTTGCAAGTAAAGTTGGTGCCAGACTTATACCTGAACTCCACTTGATCTCTTTTTATCTCTGCTTTCATTTTATACCCCAAAAGCCAATTAGACTTTCGTTACCATCCTTGCTTCCGTCAAACAACAAATTCTGTTCCACTTTTTTGGTCCTCCAGACAGCAAAACAGGTTTGATCCACAGGTGAAGGCTGCATAGATTCTGGCAGTGAACCTAGGGCCACTTGGGCAGCCTTTTCTGAAATCCAAAGTAACTGCATAGAGCCTAAAACAGGAGTCATGGTTCTGGGTGGCGTTTCTATGTGCTCTGGGGATTCCCTTTACTGTGGGAAGCGGTAACCACAGGAGGGCCAGAATGGTGCTACCCGAGTAGAATTACATCCACCTGTCTTAGACTAACTCAAATAGAGGTGTGCAAATCTTTTAAACTGGAAGGACAGAAAAGAGAATAAGGAAAAGAGATTAACTTTATGTGACTACTTGGTTAAGTCAAGAGTGAGATATATCTTTTAGGTCTTCGCAGGAGGTTCTACCTCCTCCGTTTACACTTTGATAAAGGTAAAATGAGGTTGGAAAATGAAGAAATGAGGTTAAAAAAATCTTGTTACTAGTTTTTCCAAGATATCACTTCTTGTCTTACTGAATTATTTTTTTCTGAAAAAAAACTAATTTAATATTACATGAGGAAGACATATGCTTTTATTCACCTGACTTAATCTAATTCCTTTTTAATGACAGTATTAAGATTAGTGCTCATTGATACTTAGTTCCTTCCTAAGCATGGATGACATTTTGTTGGCCCACTAGCTTTTGAGTTTCTCCATGAATGAAATAAAGGAATATTCAGTTTGTCCCACAAGGGACATGTGCACATTTACAATCAGCAAACATTCACATATATACTCACATTTAGGAATATGTGAATATACACTTATCAGAATATGTATCTACCATACTTACATTTCTGATATTATATTTTGAGGGATGGGAGTTTGCTTTCCTTGAGTAAGAACTTATGATGATGGATCAAAAACATATGAAATAAAAAATAAACACACACACACAATACCTGCTTTCATCACAAATACCTAACATAGGAAATAGAAACACAGAAAACAGGTGATGGACTGGGGGCATAGTCAGTGGTAGAGCACTTGGCTAGCATGAGTGAGACCCTCAGCACTGCCTAAATAAATAGATCAATAAGTAAATGTCAATATGAAATAAAATTTAATGCTTTTGATGAATACTGAATGAGACATTTTTGAAAGCTTCATTATCAATATTTGAACAATCTTAAAGCAACACTTTTCTATTTCATTTTGTTTTTTTTTTAAGATTTACGTTTTATTTTCCATGAAAGTTAAATTTTTTTTAATTTTTATTTTTGAACAACCATACAAATTTTTAACAGAATAATATAAAATGTGTATAGTTTCTGGGTACTAGATTTACCCCCAGGAGAGCCCCCCAAATTTCCCACCCATATCCCTCCCTTCCTTACCCACAATATCTCTAAAAAAGTGTTAGGCTGTATAACATTACACCTTATCTGGATTTAACACATAATAATAAACCACCTTTCTGAATGGCCAGGGTCTAGTTCCAACCTCCACTGATGAGTGGAGACTTGCTTTGTTCAAAACATGACTAAGTTTTGGAAATGATATCAAATAACCTTAACTTGCTGCTCATTATGATTCCCTACGGGATACTCAGGAATCATCCTGTATGATTTCCTGAATGTGCCCTTGTAAGTTCTCACCCATGGAAGGAGAGGTACACTTACATTTTCAGATGAGGATTTTTGAGCATATTTATGGTTGAAAGAATCCACAAGATACTTCTTTCCATTGTTTCTTAGTACAATAAAGAAATTTCCAACCTTATGTTGATAAGGGATGTCAAATGATAAAGTAAGCTGAGCACAGAACTCCTCATTTCCTGTCACATCCTAACTACCTTTTAAAGACTCTCTGTTCTCTTACCAGAAAATGATCTAGAGATGAAAATAGTTAGATGTAAAGTGCATTGATTACTTTATCTCCATAATACTTACTGATCAATTATCATGTGCCAAACACTGATCTAAATACTGGGGCTTTGGAGGATGCAAAGAATCAAAACAATGACCAAAAAAAAAAAAAAAAAAAAAAAAAAAAAAAAAAAAAAATCCCCTGCACGCATGAAGCTTCTATATGCAAATAACTTTTTGTTATCTTGCCTCAAGTTCAAAATCTTTTTATTCTATCAAGAATTTGAAGCCCATTGCTATTCTAGTGATTCTTCTTGCTTTTGGGATACACACCTGAAAGGCAATGGGAAAGGGTGAATGGGGGGCAGAGGGAGAATCCGACCTTCAGTGAAGATGTACCTGAGGTCCAGCTCCTCTTACAAGAGCTGCATGGACAATCCAAATGAAGGCAAGGGACCATGGCCTTGGTACACCAGCATTGTACAGTTGTTGGCCACAGTCACCTCTTAGGAGGACCCATAATCTTGAATAAGGCAATTCTTGCTTAAAAGTAGTTTCCTCAAGAGAAGCAGCTGATGGCTGCAAGGTCTGGAGATGAACACCTTTGCCTTGAAGAGAAGACTTGAGTGAAGCACCACAGCATAAGCTGCCTCAGTCTCAAGAGTAGGAGAAACATACTTCAAATATATGTCCTGTATGTTAGTAATCCAAAATGGCAACCATATCTGTGTACATTTATATTTATTGTCTGCTGCGTAAGTTAAAGATGTAATCCATTCTTTAGGATTTTTATGTTATGCACCAAATATTTTGTCTGTCTTTCAACAAAATTTTTAACATTTGAAGAACAATATTACATCTGAAAAAGGATTAATTCTTACTGAATTAATATTTTCATTCTATTTGCAAGACCGGCTCTCTCTTTAGGTTATTATAGGTACTTGGTACTTGGCATATTAATTCTGCAAGAAGTGGGATGAAATAATTTTTTTCTATTTATTTAAAATACACTATATATATATACACACATATATATACGTGTATATATATATATGTATATAAAATATTGCACTTTAGCCTTTAATTAATATACTTAATTATAATCATATAAAGGAAAAAAAAGAAAACTAATGTACCACAGTATTTAACTTAAGTAGAGTCTACTTGAAATACTTTTATCTTTTGATAATAAAATCTATTAATATTGGAATCAATTGATTCAATTTGCTATTTAACATGTGTTTGCAGATAAAATGGCTTGGTGAATATGAGAAATAAAAATCCAGTGTTATGTAACATAATTCCAATTATTTCAGGTATTTTCCTTATTTTCTCAGTTATTGTAAAACTCTCATGCTTATTTCTTTTCTAAGGGAGATTTAACGGAAGGGAGTAAAGTATCATTTTGGAAAGGCTGGGCTTTATTTAAAAGAAATATTCAAGGTATATTCTTCATCATTTACTGAAAAATATTCTTTAATATACACAATTAGTAAATACGTTATTTTTTTGTTTGTGTTTATATGTTGTTTTATTTTGTTTGGTGCTGGGGATTGAACCAAAGCCCTCATACATTCCTAACATGCTTTCTAACGCTGAGCTGCAACCTCCAGCCCCAGAGGAAGCAGTTTTAACTGCGATTTTGGGAACTTAGAACTAATTTATTATTCTCTTTCTATCATTAAGTCTTTTGGAGTTTAGCTTTTCTTGGCTGCTCTTTCCCCTCAGTGGTTCCCCTCAGTTCCTCCCAATGGGAATAACACCCCTTCTACTCCATTCCCAGTGCAGAGGATGACCTGACAGGTGTCCGGTTAACATGAGCCCTCTCACAGGAGGCTGCTTGATCCTATCGGGAGCCTTGCCATCTGTTGAAAACATGTAGGTGAGGGGAAGCTCAAAGTATAAACACAGGTAAAAATTTATCAGGTTGTCCTGCGTGGATCCCTGAAATTCGGTTGATCCTTGTATAACTCTTTATGCCATTGGAAAAAATATATTAGGCATGAATTCTACCAAACATTGGATTTTTAAGTTTGCTTTATATTTTCTTCAAGAAGCAGCGGGAGCCATTTCCCTGACTTAAAAAAAAAATCCCACTGTTTCTTTTTTTTTTTCCTTCAATATAGTCTTAGTCTTACATATTTGAGGGAGTTGTTACATATTCATGCATAAATGGATATTGACTAAGTAAGTTAAGGCCAATCCTAGTCCAGGAACTCTCCCACTTCATCTATTCCCTGATCCCATGTCTCCTCTGTAATACCCCCAAGCTATAAATGAAAATGAGCATATACATGTATATTAATTTTTAAAATTTCTGAGTTTCTCTGTCTGCCTGTGTATAGTTAGGTTTCTCATGGGAGTCAAGTGTTCCCAGTTGTTTTGATAACCCCCTTTATCCCTCCCTCCTCTCTGTGCCTCCGTCCCTTCTCTACCTACCTTCAAAGTTATTGTTCCCCCAGGTAATGTGAAATTTCCACTTTGGTGGGTTTATTAAACTTAGCTAACTTTCATCCTATCTTAGACATTACTCTAGCTTCCATATATGAAAGAAAACATCTGACACTTAAGTCTCCATGTTGGGGATATTTCACTCAGCATGATTTTTTTACATTTCCATCCATTTGGCTGCAAATGTTATGATATCATTCTCTTTAATAGCAGAGTAGAACTCCATTTGATATATATATCACAGTTTTTTAATCCACTCATCCAGTGAGGGGCATCGGGATTGGTTCCATAGTTCAGCTATTGTAAATTGAGCTGCTATAAACATTGATGTAGCTGTGTCTCTGTAGTATGCCAAATCTAGCTCTTTTGAGAAAATACCCAGGAGTGTGATAGCTGGGTGGTTCCATCCTTAGTTTTTTGAGGAGTTTCCACAGTGGTTTCCAGAGTGGCTGTACAAGTTTGTAGTCCAACCAACAGTGTGTTAGTGTCCCTTTCTCCCCACAACCCCTCCAGTGTCTATTGTTGTTTGTATTCCTCATTTTTGCCACTCTGACTGGAGTGAGGTGGAATCTCAGTAAAGTTTTGATTTGCATTTCTCTGATTGCTAGTGATGTAGAACATTTTCTCATATATTTATTGGCTTTTTGGATTTCCTCTGTTAAGAAGTTTCTGTTTAGTTCCCTACCTTATTTATTGATTGGATTATTTGTGGTTTTGGTGCTCAGTTTTTTGAATTCTTTATATATTATGATTATTATTACACTGTTGGAGGCATAGCAGGCAAAATTTTCTCCCATTCTATATGTTCTCTCTTGACACTCTTGACTAATTCTTAGCTGTGCAGAAGCTTTTAAGTTTAATGGCATCTATCACATTGATCCTTGGCTTAAATTCTTACACTGTGGGGTCTTATTAAAGAAGGACATGCCTACACAAATATTGTGGAGAGTTGATTCTACTTTTTTCCTAGCAACTGTATAGTTACTGCTTTAATTCCTAATTATCTGATCCATTTTGATTTGATTTTTCTGGACAAGGTGAGAGATAAAGATATAATTTCAATTGTATGCATATGGCTGTGCAGTTCATCCATTACCATTTGTTGAAAAAGATGTCTTTCCTCCATTCTATAATTTTGCCCCTTTGTAAAATATCAGATGGTTAAAGACTTGTGGGTTTTTTTCAGTGTTTTCTATTCTATTCCATTGGTATTTATATCTGTTTTGATACCAATAGCATGCTGTTTTTGTGACTATAGCCCTATAGTATAATTTCAGGTCAGGTATTGTGACACCTCCTGTTTCATCTCTTTTGCTTAATAATGTATTGGCTATTCTGGGTTTCCTACTATTCCAAATGAATTTGAGAACTGATTTCTCCCTCTCTGTGAATAATGCCATTGTTATCTTTTTTTAAAATTCAATAGACATGGTCTTACAACAGGAGGGGTTCATCGTCATACACTCAAGAACAAAAGTGTAATGACAGAACAAGCCAATACTGGTGCCAGACCATCTTTCACCCCTTTGGGTTCCCCATGCGTCCATGTTTCACTTTACTTAAGCCCCAAGTTAGTTGGACTTCTCGTGGAAGTCGGAGGTTCCCCTCGGATTAGATTCACCCATACTACCTCCCTTTGGTCACCTTGATGACCTTCCTATTCCCTTCCCCCCTCCCTACCCCCTCCCTACGTCCCCCAGGAATCTTAGCACAGTTCCTCATGATCATGTAAGAATTCATACATGTTGAGGTAATTGTTAGGTTAGCCATATAACAAACTGTTTCCGCTTATATTCTAGCTTCCACAAATGAGAGAAAACATTCAGCCCTTGAGTCTTTTTTCCATCTCCATCCATTTGGCTGCAAATGCCATAATATCATTTTCTCTAATAGCTGAGTACCCGTTCATCAAGTGAAGGGCATCTGGGTTGGTTCCATAATTTATCTACAGTAAATTGGGCTGCTATAACATTGATGAAGCTGTATCTCTATAGTAAGCCAATTTAGCTCTTTGGAGAAGATATCCAGTAGTGGGATAGCTAGGTCAAAAGGTGGTTCCAGCCCTACTTTTTTTTTTTTTTTAAAGAGAGAAGGACAGTGGGAGAGAGAGAGACAGAATCAATTTTTATTGAGTTTTTCACATGGCTTTCAATGCTCTGACACTTAGTTGTATATGTGGGTGCTGGGATTTGAACCCGTGTACTTGCGCTTGCAGTGCAAGCGCGGTAACTGCCGGGCCACCACTCCAGCTCCCAGCCCTAAATTTTTGAGGAGTCTTCACACTGCTTTCCAGAGTGGCTATACCAGTTTGCAATCACACCAGCAATGTAACAGTGTTCCTCTTTTCCCACAGCCCCTCCAGCACCTGCCATTGCTTGTATTCTTCTTTTTTGCCACTCTGACCAGAGTGAGGTGACATCTCAGTGAAGTTTTGATTTGTATTTCTCTTATTGCTAGTGATTTAGAACATTTTCTCATATGATTATGGGCTTTTTGGACTTGCTCTGTTGAGAAACAGATTATTATAAAGAAATAATCCTGGGCTTCATCCCAGGAATGCAGGGCTTGTTCAACATATGCAAAACAATTAACGTAATCCACCACTTAAACAGAATCAAGGACAAAAACCATATGATCATCTCACTGGATGCAGAAAAGGCCTTTGATAAAATTCAGCACCCTTTTATGTTCAAAACTCTAGAAAGGATGGGGTTCAAAGGACCATTTCTGAACTTCATCAAGGCTATATATGCTAAACCCTCAGCTA
>PVKS010026781.1:0-28247 GCA_004027875.1 Aplodontia rufa
AAAAACTCAATAACAAAAACACAAACAATCCAATCAATAAACGACCCAGAGTGCTAAACAGAAACGTCTCAACAGAGAATATTGACTAAGCCAATGAATACATGAGAAAGTGTTCTAAATCACTGGCATTCAGAGAAATGCAAATCAAAACTGCATTAAGATTTCACCTCACTTCAGTCAGACTGGCAAAGATGAAGAATACGAACTATAACAAATGCTGGAGTGGTTGTGGGGAGATAGGAACACTAGCACAGTGTTGGTGGAATTGCAGACTGGTCCAGCTGCTCTGGAAATCAGAGTGGAGACTCCTCAAAAAATTATGGTTGGATCCACCATATGACCCAGTTATCCCTCTCCTTTGTTTTTTCCCACAAGAGTGAGAATCAGCATATCACAGTGACACAGTAGAATCCATGTTCATAGCAGCTCAATGTACAATAGCTAAATTATGGAACCAACCCAGATGCCCCTCACTGGATAAATGGATCCAAAAGCTCTGGTGTATATATATATACAATGGAATTCTACTCAGCTATTAGAAACAATGATATTGCATCTATTGAAGGTAAATGGATGGCACTGGAAGATATCTGAGCAAAGTTAGTCAAACACAGAAAGTCACGGGCCAAATGCTATCCCTCATTTGTGGAGGCTGGACCTAAACCCAGGCTTGGGGGTAAGGTAGACAAACTCATGTACTAGATCCATAGAACAAAAATACAAAATGTTAGTATTTATGAGATACAGTTGCAAGATGCATCATAAGATATTTGAACAATCTATGTTACATACCTGTACAAAAATGTAAATGTTTAATCCTATTGTCAATTATTTTGAAGAATAACAAGGGGTGATAAGAAGGAAGGAGAGGGAAAATGTTGGAACTGAGATAAAGCAAGGTACATTCCAAGTAGTTATAAATGTCACTGCATATACTGTAGCCATATATATAGAAATGTTCTTCATATGTATAAGAATTATGCTACTATATTTGGTTTTTTTAGGAACAATTTAGGACCTAGAAGAAAGGCAAGGGATCAGGGGATGGGCGGAGCGAGGTAGAGGAGTGTGGGGGCGGATATTGAACAAATTGCATTGCGGAATTGTGTGCATCTAGGAATGTGTGACAACTACTCCTATCATTGTGTAAAACTACAGTTCACTAATAAAAAATAAATTAAAGGTCTGGAGCAGTGGTTCGGCGGTTATGGCACTTGCGGGGCATGCAGATTCAAACCCCAGCCCCTAAGTGTACAACTAAGTGTCAGAGAAACGAAAGCCATGTGAAAAACTCAATAAAAATTGATTCTCTCTCTCTCTCTCTCTCTCTCTCTCTCACTGTCCTTCTCTCTTTAAAAGTAAATAAATAAATAAATAAATTTTTAAAAATCTCCAGAAGTGGTGGCCCACACCTGTAATCCCAGAAACTCACAGGCTGAGGCAGGATTACAAGTTCCACATTAGCCTGGGCCATTAAAACAAACAAACAAACAAACAAACAAAAAGTAAGAAAGGAAAGAAACTATCCAGTATTTACTATCTGAGAGCTTTTCTACAGATCCACTGTAACAGTTCCAAGAGAAACATGGTTATGATAAAACAGCTTAGGAACATAAACACTATCATTTTTTTTTAATTGTACCTGAATCCAAATGGGTGGAAGAAGGTTGTGGAAGAATGTGTATGCACACACATGGGCAGACTGTCATATTATGCTCAAGTCTTCCTGTAGCCTCAGGAAAGAACAAAGCCAAAATTCCCGGTAAACTTCTTAAGAGATCCTATATCTACAGAGTGATACAAGAGCAAATCTCAATTTGTGTGATTTTTACCCTTTATTCAACCATCTTGCCCTCTTGTATAAATGCAGAATACTGGGTACCAAGGCAAACCATGACAGGCAAATACCTGGATTTATCATATCTGACATAACAAACACCTTGGGTCTGACTGCAAAAGATAACATCTCCAACGTGTGTGGGCGTGAGCAGCAACAGCTGCTCCTCTGAGACACTGTCAGGATTGCATCAGATAAACACTGTGTTTTTACGAAAACTAATCTTATCGTACTTGAAGTACAGTTCCCAAATTGTCCTCCCAGGAACAAAACAAGATAATTCCCTCTGCCAATGGGAGGATGTGTTAAACAGTGTGCACATTAACTAGAAGTGGGAGAAGTTCTTAACGGTCTCTAGCTTGCTCATGGGGAAGCCCTGGATTGGTAAGAGCCAGGGAATTTACTGTTGACCTTCTTTCTCTCTCCAGCTTCCACCAGCCAGCTACCAAATCGATCTTTGAACCTTTAGCCTTATCCTGGAGGTTTCAAGAAAAATAGCACCTCCCCAGGCTCCAGAACAGCTGTTGGGGACAGTTGGAATGTGTCTTATTGCCCAAGTCTGGTCGCAGCCTCAGCAGCTGAGGAGGACACACCTTGTGTCTCTGCCACCCTCTGGCCATGTGATATGTACAGAGGGCTGAGCACAAGGCCTTCCCAAGACAGCAAACTGCTTAGTTGTGATCTGAAGCCTTAATCCCAACACCGGGAACCCCACCCCAAGGAGAGAAGAGTTAGAAATTCTTTAAACTGAAGAATGAGTCAGAAATGGCTACTGTCAGTAAAAATGAGGATTCCATATATCAGAGAAGTCCACAAATAGGAAATTGTCTTTGATAGGTTTGTGTGAGTGCATGTGTTTTTTTTTTTTTCCTTTTAATTTGTTCCTGACTTTTTGGAAGGAAGTTAATACCTTAAGACCCAAACAGTCCCATAGTTTGAGTCTCTCTTCTTACCCAGAAAGAATCGTTATCCCCTGCTCTTGCCCAGGGGAAACAGCTTGTCCTGGTTTTCCTAGGACTTCCCTAGTTTTAACATTGAATGCCCACATTCCAAGAGCCCCTCAATTCCAGGCAAACTGGCACAGTTTGTCACCCTACCCTTACCCCTCCTATCAAAGACAACCCTTCTTCCCACACCCACAGACATCACACGTGGTTTTTCAGGATTTGTGGTCACCAATCTGACCCTTAAGCACCAAATTCCTCCTACTAACACACATCGGCTCCAAAACTAAGTGTCTTCCCAGAAGCAACAAAACACTTAGATGGGACCTGAATTCTATGACCACTTTGGCCATTGCATTTAGACCATGACCCCCACAGAGGCCAGCCCTACCCTTGGTTCCATCATCAACTCCTGGTTACAGGGCCTCTCCTGCCTCAGTGGATCTTGGAAACTCCAGCCTCTGTTGGGGGCAACCCACAGGGTTTCCCAGGGACTAGACCTGGCTCTGGATCATTGATCACACCTGTGCCATGCACTTCCTCCCAGAGCTTGAGCTCTGAGCACAAAGGTATGTGGTGAGAGAGGACACAGACAAGTTTTCTCAGGCTGCTGTCTCATTTTGGACTCTCTCTTTCTCTCTCTCATACTCACACAAGAAAGAACCTGGTTTCCCTATAGTTGCCAAGTTTCTTTCTTCCTTCTGTAGTTTTTGCAACAACGTCCTGAGTCCAATGAGAGCATAACTCTTATCTGTGTCTAATCACCAATCTGGGTCATGACCGGGATCAGGTGGTATGCTCACACGGATGGAGAAAAATTGCAAAATACAGTGACATCACTATGCTTAAAAGATGTCTTGATGGCCCTCTCTATCTCTCTCTCTCTCTGTCTGTCTGATGAGAATTAAAGTCAGGGTCTTATGCATGCTCACATGCTAAGCACACACTAACACTGTGCTATACCCCCAGCCTTGGAGTTCTCTCGCCATTGTCCTCAAAGCCTGAAGTCTTCTTAATATCTTCACTGGTGAGAAGTCTTTGTCCTTTGAGAATGAAATTGATGCTTTCAGAATATCCAAAGCTTATTCAAAATCAGGCTTAGAGAGTTGAGCTGGATGCCAGGCTGGGGGTGGCACAGAGGAGGAAACCAAGCAAAGAAGAGGTGGAGGGCAGTGGCAAGGTGAGGGACAGCTGTGAGCAGGATGTCCTTGTGGGTTCTAGATATAGGAAAATTTCTGAAAGTCAGACATGTGATACATCATTCATATTTTGCCTGTGTGTTCCCAGGCACCATCAGCCTCTGGAGGAGAATTGATTCCCATTAGAAATAACGTCCCCATGTCACAGAGTCTCCTATCTCAACTTGCTCTTGAAAAAAAAAAAAAAAAAAAAAAAAAAACCTCAACTTCTTACCAAGTCCCTCGCCTACTCTTAAGAAGTTCAGGGAAGTCCCCATAAGATATAAGAACTTCCTTAGAAGGCCCCAGGAGAAAATCAATTCCCATTCCCCCTCAACGTCACCTCTAAGGACCTCAAGGTTTCACAAATCAACTATGGTTGACTTTTTTGCAAAGTAGGAAAAGCGATTACTTAAATTTTTTTTTAAAGCCTCTTCCCAAAAGTCTTTCTTGAGCCCCTGCCTATTGCCTTGTTTTTCGAGAAACAGCTGATTTACTATTTCATTTGCAAATTTCCCTCTCAAGACTCAGTCATACTACCATGAGACCAGCTGCTGGCAGAAATCAGGTGACCAATATTGCTCACAATCTCCAGGCCCCTCTGAAGTCAAAAGCTTTGGGACTGGGACAAATTTGTCTTCCCACCTCTTCTTACCTCCAGGATGAGTGTTCCCGGCCCCTAGAAGATACCTCAGGCGTCTGCATTCATCACTGAATCCTGGCTCAAAGTTAGGGTAAGGCTCCCTCTACCTGTACCCCAATGGCCAACAGAGTCACAGAAAAGCAGGGTCCATGCAGGAAGTCTTAACACTCAGCTCTTCAAGAGGCCACCTACCCCACACAGCTTTTGGAAAGGCTGAGCAGAGAAGCACCTCTGGCCATTATTACATTCCTATCTTGCACTCCAGGGCATGGGGCAGGGGACAGAGGACTCAAGTATCATGTTCCTTAAGGAAGAAAAACATCCTAGCCTGGAAAGAGCAGTTCCACAGGACACCACAATGGTGTCCCAGACCACTAAAGGAAGAAAACTAGATCACGTGTCAGGGTGTCAACTGGAAGGAAGTGAGCACTGATATGGCCCAGGCTGTCTTCCAACTTCATCCTGTTTCTTATTAACTGTTCTCTAGCTTCCTGGGCTCAGTTGGGTAGTATTACAGTGCCAGAAAAACAGCACTCACACTTGTTTTTGTTTTTGTTTTTGTTTTTTGTTTTTTTTGAGATAAGGTCTTTCTGTTTTGTCCAGACTGATCTCAAACTCCTGGGTTCAAGTGATTTTCCTGCCTCAGACTCCCATGTACATGGGACTACAGGTGCGTAACCCCACTCCCAGCTTACAGACTTTTCATATCTTTTTTTTCCCACCTAATTGGTTGTGGTTGAGGGGCTTGAATCCTAAAGTGAAATGTTCCTATAAAAATTCTCTACTTATGCTCAGTATAGAGACTAGAAGCCCAGGGAATTTTTATATTTATTACAGAGAGAGGCAAGCAACCATTCTCTGTTTCCATTAACACAGACTGGCAATTAATGCTTTTGGTTCAAAAGCCTTCAAACATTTGTACATCCATTTGCACGTTTAAATAGCTCTGTATAACAGGCAAGCAGGTGGTTAACTATATGTATATTAAATTCATAGAGAAACTGGTAATTTTCAATTATAATTGTCAGTTCACAGTTTACATGATAAGAATTTTTTGAATAGACCCATTAGCTGATTTAGTTAGCCAGGGTTTTTATAAATCATGGTTTATTTGCTTATTCTACTTATAAAAGAGGAATTTTCTGCATTCTCACATGAATCAATAAATATTTACTTTGGTCTTTATTCTGCTCAAATGCCAAGTTTGACAATGGATGAAATATCATTGGCTTTTCTTAAACAGCTGTTTGAATGCGACTGTTTTATTAGTTGTTTTGTTTAGTATTATTACTCAGATAATGGTTTAAAAGTTTTATTCATTTGCTATTAATTTGTTTTTATAAATAAAATCAAAAGAGGGCTAAAGCACCATCTCTTGTAATTTTACAATATATTGTACTTTCTTGGTAATGTGTTTTGACAATAGAAACTTCCAAGCCAATCAAAAGCTCTCCCATTTTTCTAAATGATATCCTTTAAAGCAAAACTCTGAAATATATAGCACTAACTTGAACATAATAAAATTTGATGATTTTGTTACTGTGGATAATATTTCTCTTTCGTAGACGACAACAATAATTTAAACGCCTCTCATTTGGCTTTTATGGCACAAAAGGCAGTGAGAGGCACCAGATCTGTGGAGGAGAATACTGAGCTGGTGCTGAGACATGGAATGCTGTTCTGAGAAACACCTTCAACTTTCCTGACCTTTTCCACCTGCTCAGGTCTATTCCTGGATTTCCCCCTTTAATATAACAAACAAGCAAGAACTTTCTGTCACCAAGGCCTGTAAAAAGAGTTAGTGGAGGTTTTGCCAGGTGGTTTACAGAAAATGGAATCCCAAATGTCTCCTTGTAGTCCACCATAGCTGTACTTAGGTGCTGGTATTATCCTTGATATCCTTCCTACTTAATTGTCTCCATCTCACTCAGCTGGGCATGAACTCCTTAGAAAATGTAAGAAACAATATTTTTAAAAAAATAAACAAAAAAAGGTTTTTCTTTATCCCACATCCTGTTTCCTATGGATCCAGAAGATTATTTTTACACTAAAGGGGACTTCTACCTGACTGAATATGGCCAGACTTTAAGACAGTCACTCAGAGGCAAGACTTGGAGGAAAATCTTTCTGCGTTGCTCAGCTATGGATGAAAAAATAATGAAAGAAAACATGCATATTAGTCCTCTTTCTGTTACTGTGACAACTACCTTAGATAGACAGTTTATAAGGAGGAAAGATTTATTTTGGCTCAGGTTGCAGTGGCTTTCCTCCATGGTCACTTGGCCCTATTGCTTTGGGCCGTGGTGGCACAGTGTGTCATGGCAGGAGTGCACGGTGGAGGAGGCCGCTTCACTCATGGTAGCCAGGAAGCAAAAAGATAGACAGAATGGGCTTGGGCCCAATGTCCCCTCAAGGGCACATCCCCTATGACCTAACTTCCTCCAACAGGTTTCACCACTACCCAATAGCACCAAAGTCTGGTGACCAAGCCTTCAGAATATGGGCCTTTTGGACACATTCAACATCAAAACTGTAGCAACCTTAAAAAACAAGTTTTCAACCTCAGGTTTCTGAAAAATATTGAGAATCCTTTTGCCCTATGTAACAAATTGCCCTCCATAATAAATATTTTGAAGAAACACAAGGTAATTACTATTCTCATGTACAAATAATCCTATATTGACTCTCTCCTGCTGGCCATTCATTGAAAAACATTCATTGTCAGTGATGTAAAGCTTGGAATCTGCCTTAGGGTTGATTGCTGACTTTTCCTGCAAAGTTTCATCAAGTGGTCATGAGGGAATTGTCTTTTCACTCATGTTATGGGATGGGACATTGGAAGAAAATGTACAGAGGCATTTTTAAAACATGTTCTACAGGCAACTGAATAACTTATTCTACTATGAGAAAGAAGGATTTATTCTTCAATAGAGCAGAAGAGATCAAGTTAGAGAATTATCTAAAAGGCAACAGCAATCAGAACAATTTTGACTACAATTCCTGGCCAACTTACT
Source organism: Aplodontia rufa (assembly GCA_004027875.1). Classification (NCBI taxonomy): domain Eukaryota; kingdom Metazoa; phylum Chordata; class Mammalia; order Rodentia; family Aplodontiidae; genus Aplodontia; species Aplodontia rufa. Next base: position 7,617 of record PVKS010026781.1, read on the forward strand.
CAGTCGCAGATATGTCACTCAACTTCTCTGGGCCTCAGTCTGCTCATCTGAAAAATGGAAAGAATCATACGATCTCAGTGGATGTTTAGAGAAATTATAAGGTAATATCTACAGGGCATATAGGTCCCCTCAAGCCATAATGAGAGTTCATTAAATGGTAGATGGATGTTTTTATCCTTTGCCCATTTTTATTTTTAGTTCTTTATTTCTCATTGGTTAATATGATTACTTGTGTATTTGGATCGTAATTCTCTTTTAAGTTGTATTTGCTCAAATATCTAATTAAAGGATCATTTTCAATAACTTCTATTTTACATAGAGGTATCAGCTAATATGCCTTTGCTCATCTCTTAGAAACAGAAATCTCTATTACTAGCACATTCATTTGTCAAATCATTTTATATTCATTCACCAATTCATTTCAAAGTATTTTCTAAGAACTACATAATGTGGATAATCAAGTGTTCTAGACCCTGAGGCAAAATTAAAAACAAATAAGATGTTTACTTTCTAGTTGGGGTTATAATAATGTAGTTATCTAAAGTACACAATAAAGTACAATAAGGATGGTAAAAGAGAGCCCAGCTGAGAGATAATGTGTTTTGGGACATTTCAAGGACAAAGTAACCTGAGCCCCCCAACTTTAAAAGTTGAGTGGACATGCAAGAATAGGGTTCCTGACACTTGATGACGAGTTCATGAGCAAAAATTAATTCGTGTTTTGGAGCAAAAATTTTGCACAATTCTCTGATTTTAGCTGTAAGACAATTCTGAAAAGTAGTTATTATCATCATCTTTCCATATGTCAGAGGACTTGGGAAACCTGGCAAAGTTCTCAAACTAGTTAATTGGAATTTCTGTAAAATCCAGATTTCCTTAGCCTCCTACCACACCACCTCCTCAGGGAGCAAGGGTTTGAGCAAGAGGACAAGCATGCATGGCAACAGACAGGTCAGCGGAGCCCAAGCATCATTTGCCATCTCTGCGCAGGGGCAACCACCCTCCTCGAAGGAAGGAGGAAGATGAAATGGTGAGGGGCTCAGCAGGATCCTAGGGAGTATGGACTTCAGCCAGGGATACAGGGAACTGTTCACTGGACTTCTGCAGAGCAGAGGCAGCTGATCATCTGTCAGAGCAGACACTTCTCAGTGAGAGTTTTAGCAGTTTGACCTGGTGAGAATCTGAGCCAAAAGACTAGATCAACTACCCTTTTGAGGAAATAAAATTATAGCCACCAGAAAGCACAAAGACCAGGCACAAGATTGCACAGATGAGACACCCCAGCCTATTAAACTCGACAGCCTGGATAATTTTTTGTTGTTGTTTACTTACTTTTAAAGAGAGAGCGAGAGAGAGAGAGAGAGAGAGAGAGAGAGAGAATCAGTTTATTTATTTTTTTCATCTGACCTTTATTTCTCCAACATTTAGTTGCATATGTGATGCTGGGGTTTAAAACTGGGTCCTCGTGCATACCAGGCAAGCACTCCAACCACTGAGCCACCACGCCAGACCCTGGGTAAATATTTGTTGAAGGAGCATGTAAACAAAGGAGAGGAAGGATAATACATGCACAAGGAAGTAGGTAAGTGGCCGAAGGAAGGTCACTTTAGCAGATCAAAAAACAAACTCATTATTGTTTTCTTTTAAAGCTCCTTTCTTTTTCAGGCTGTTTGCCTTTAGATATTTGCATTATGGAAAAGGGTACAAGACCATCATCTTCATTCTCCATTCTTACACATTTGAGTCTCTCTGCAAGGGTCCTCAATGCATTGAACAGAGTCACCCTTTACCTCCTGCAGAGGCTTCCAACCTGACCTAGAAAGGACTTAACAGGTGATTGACACAGATTTCCCAATTTTACACATGAAGATACCATGGCCTGGGAATGAAGGAATCTGCCCAAGGTCACTCACCACTTTCCTAACTTATCCATTTTCAATGGCTCATATTAGTTTTCTTTCAGTTCTTTAAAATGGAGATGCACTGAACATGCATATATTGAGAAGAATAAGCAAATACACATGAATGTCCAATGAGCTTGGACACTGATAATTTCTAAAAGAAATGAGAAATAAAACTGGGAAGTAATAGTTATGTCACACAGGGTAAAAAAAATTGGACAAAATATGCAGAGGAGATAGGCAATAATTCTTCATACGTGTTCAGCCCTTTGAAAGTGATACAGCTTTTTGAGTCTGTTGTCTCCACTGGCCCTCGGAAGGTGACCGGAAGACATCCCACCCCTTTATTAATTTTCCAGAGATCGAAAATGCTCCAGTGATCGTGAAGGTCCAGCCAAAGTTTTTCCCCACTTCTGTGGTTCCAGTGATCGCCTTCCCAACATCTCACAGGTGGAAAGAGGCATGGAGGGAGGAAGAGAGAGTATGCCTCGGTCCTGATCACTGACTACCATGTTCATTCATTTACCGAGAGTTTACTGTGTGCCAGACACCATACCAAGCATGGAGAGGCCTCCACCTGTCAGTCAGGTAATCCACAGAGCCAATCGTTCAGCAGTATTGTGAGTCTGTTATGATAGAATGCAAACACACGTGACAAAGTAAAACAACACTTTTAACAACTCCATTGGGGATTCTACCTTTTCTTCAAATTTCCTGAGCCTAAGAATCCCCTGGAATGTATGTTAATAGTGGACGGTCTTCTGATTCAGACCTGTCAAGAGAGTGCATCTCAGACAAGTCCAAAAATTCGAGAAACACTCCTTGGCCCTCTCCTGCCATTGAAGAAAGAATTCTCCAGATATCCAACCCAAACTTCTCTGTGGAGAGGAATACTTTAAACACTAAGAGATGTCTAAAGGGAATCAGCTCAGCAGGAGGGTGGCCTGGCTGGATCATCAAGGTAAGACAGGGTGGGAGAGGGACACAGGGACAGGGATCCCGGCAGGAAGTGGGCAGGGCAAAGGAGCACTCAGATGAAGTGCAGGGAGCAGTGAGGTCAGTCAGAGGCCAACAGCTCTGGAAACAGCAGCTCAGTTTGACCCACAGCCAACTTTACCCACATGTGCATATTTACTGGCACGCTGCAGAGCCAGTTAGACAAACCTGCCTGACCTCGGGCTGCCCATAAACAGAAAGACATGCTTCACGCCCACAGCTGGCACCAGCAGCAGCTGAGTCAGTCTCAATAATACATGGGAGGCTGTTCCTAGATGGTGAGGGAATCCAAGGTCCTCAGTGGCTCTGTCACAAGTTGTCCCTGCGGCAGCATGGGAAAAACTGGTCAAAGTGTTTACAAAGATTTCTGCCTTTATCAGAGATTCCCATCTTCTGCACTCTGAAGCAGTCTTTGAGATGAGAAGAATACTCAGGGCTTCATTGTGTAGTATCCAAGAGCTACAAATGATTTAACAGTTCCCAAGGCTTACAACCTGGAGAAACCAATACAAATGGACCATGCTTAATTTTAAAAACCAAATAGGAGATCATTTTAATTAGTAAATTTTTAAAAAGTGCATGGGCAAGCCTATAAAGCTGTGGAGTAAAAATCTTGGCATCAGAAAGGAGGGAAATCTGTTCATGAAATCCAAAAATACACCCAGTGTATATACATTGTCCTATATATTCAATCATCTAAAAGAACTTTTACATGTGGTATCTTGATCCTGGGGATGACACAAGGAAGAAGAAATGATCATTTCCAATTTACAAAAGAGGAAACTGAGGTTCAGTGGTTATATGACTCAAATGGGAAACAGTCATTTAAACTCAATTTGATATTCTGATACCAAAGAAAGAGATACACCATGCAACATAATGACTCAGAAATATTAATGATAGTATTCCGACTCAGAAATATTAATGATAGTATTCCGGCAACTACTGTCTCTGATAGAAGTCATCAGCTTCTCTTTGAGTCTTTGCCTCTCTAGAGCCTAGGGCAGAACTCAGAAAATGTTTGATGAACAAATGAATGATTTTAATTATTGTGTCTCTGCCTGACCTCTAAAATCACATTTGTATTTTAAGATTTTTTGATTGATCCTCCTAGTGAGACTCTTTTCAGAGCTCCCTTCCCACCAAATTATTAGGAATCCAGGCTGGTATCCAATGTACTTCTCTTTTTTCCCCACATGCGGTCCAGTTCCATAAAATCTAACCCCTCAAAACACCTTATATTGCATCTCTAAGATGTGCCCCTTGAGACCTGAGCAGACACCAGAATGTTCTAATGCTGTGGCCTGGACAGGTAGGTAATTAGATGAGTCACTGGGCAACGGGGTGATGTCTGAGCTCCTCTGTCAGATCACCTGGTCTCAGGTGGGTGGTAATTGTGTATAATTGAAAGTCAGCTGCAAGATAATGCCTCAGCTTGCCTGCAAGAAATCTTTTCTGGGGGTTGGATGGAAGAAACTTCTTCTGCATGTGAATCCCAGAGGAGAGAGATGTGTCCTTACTGCTTCCCGCCAGAGCTCCCAGAGGCCTTTGGTGGAGGCAGGCAAGCTGCTCCTGAAAGACCATCCCTCATGAGGGGCCCAGCAGCTACCACCCAATGCCTGCATTTATTTCTGCCAATTTGGCTGGTAGCAGGACTTTTCTGAGCCTCAGTTTTTCCACTTGTGTTTATAAAGGGGGAGAGGAGATTCTAAAGTCATTGGGTTGTCATGAAACTTAAAGGAAAGATTTCTTATAGAAAGGTTTCTAGCCCAGTGCCTAGCGCATCACATGCTTCTGATCAATGTTAGTTATTAAGATGGAATTTTTCATACTTAAAACATTTCTTAGTTTAAATGGATGACCTGGTTTAGATCAGCTGCTTATCATGTAGACAACATCTAATAGTGTATGTGAGATGTGTTTGCTCATCATAGGGTCTCAGAACCTGAGTTTGAGGGATGGTCTCTGAGGACCACCCCCCAGATAACTACTGTCTATATAAAAGGAAGTGGAGGCCCAGAGAGGTGGCACTGTCCAAGGTCACATGGGTGAATTAAAACTCAGCTCTTCTCATGCCTCATCACTGCTTCCTCTACTATGAACTTTCTTCTCTCCTCGCTCACACTGTCTCTTCAGTGTCCAAATAAATGACATCTTGGAACCTAAATATTTTATTGCAAGTAATAGGAACTGTCCAAGAATGGTTTATATAGCTCCTCAGTGTTTGCATTTAAGAAAAGATACATTCTTTAAGCCTTTCTTTTTATAATTTTCAGCATAGATTTCTAACAGGCAAAGCATAAGAAATCAAACAAGGGGCTGTTTCAGTAATGAGGCTCATGTGCCTTAGCTTTCCATTGAGGGATCTTGTTTAGTCCAATATTTCAGAACAAATTGCTTCATGACTTCATGACCCTATGTGTGTATTGGGAGATTTCTCTGCACCAATCCTTCACAAATGTGAGTGTTAGAAACTTTAAATGCCACAGTTCTTCCGATCACACCAAAATGTGTCCTGAAGCATAACTATCCTTCAGAGAGGAATCTTAACTATTAGACATCAGGGCTTGCAAGTCCTCTGTCCTGGAATGGAGATGGTATCTCCACAGAGACAGGGACTATGTCTGGCTCGTTTACTGCTGCATTTCCACAGCGTGTAGCAGATTGGTAGAATCCAATGCACCCTTTCTTCCCTTTCCCACTTTCACTCCAGTTTTGTAATATCCAAACTCTCAAAATTTCTTATGTTGCATCTTAGAGACTTGAGCAGAAATCTAAGTCAGGCCACCAGAATGTTCTAATACCCAGGCATCAAAACATAGGCAATTTAAATTAATCTAATTCCAGTGGGTGAGACTAATGATGGGTGATCAAATGCTGTTGCTGCTGTTGCTTAGAGGCACGTTGTAAAGGGAGATGTTTATTAAACTTTTAATCTCTTTTCGGGGTTTAACAGTCCAACAGGAACACAAGAACTTGGCTCAGCAAGGCTGGACTCTGACCTCTATGCAGCAAACTGCCGAGTTTGTTTTCCTGCCTCCGCAGATCTAGGTAGAGTAATCGCCTGTGGAAGCCACTCCCGTCTGTTTCTCGGTGCCTCACGATCTTCTAGGAATTCACACAATACACAGGTTTTGGAGGAAGGCCAGCATGTTCTCAGACTTCCTTCTTTCAGGTTGTTATTCAGAATTCAGGTCAGTGTCTATCTCCAGATCTTCCTATCAGTGGTTACTGGATTTCAGCTTTGGTTTTCTCTCAGGAACAGAACACAAATATTGTAACTGGGTCACCCTCTGACTTCAATCACTTCTTGTGTCATCATGAAAGGAAATCAGCTCACCTATTACCATAGGAGGGATCGGTGTGGAATCCGGAAAGCTGAGCAAATGTCCCATCAGGAAGGGGTTCAGTCTTTAAAGAAAGAAAATGAAGCAAAACTTAATGGCAGGTGGTATAGCATGGGACTTCCACGAAACATGGACCCCAATATTGAGCGAAAACAATCTGTTGGTGCCACAATGATTTAGTACTTCTATTCATGGAGAAAATTGATCCTATGGTCAATTCAAAGGCCAGATTCAGACCCCAGGTGGAATGAGAGAAAAGGTGTGGATGAAAGGGCTGGAGGTTTCTAGAGATTTCCAAAGGTGACCTTCCTTCTGTTTAGAAGCAAGTTTAGAGAACTGACAGAGTTTGTCACAGTGCCATGGGCAGAAGGAATGAGAAGACTGGAACCTGAAGGGAAGTTGGAAGACCATCCTTCACGTGAGCAGGGCCCTGAGTTCCTCAAACTCAGATCAGCCCATAGAATTTCTCTCTGTGAAGATGATCACTAATGCGTCACAGAAAATAACTGGCTACTGAGGCCTAATGAAAGATGAAGAATGAGAGAAAATATAGAAAGAAAATTCTGACATTTTGTTTTCTGTGGAAATGAAAATATTGAATTAAGAATGATAACAAAACTTCTTAAAACTGATAGATGGAAAACCTCTGGTTAGTTCCTAGGTTTACGTGTCTTATTAGAGTTGTGGGAATAAAAAACTGGTTCTGGTATAAAAATATTTCATCTTTTATGCTGTGTTAAAATGGTAAGATAGTGTCACTGAAAAAGCATGAGCTTAGCCATACTCTGCCCTTTAACTGTTATGTGACCTTATACAAATTATTTAACCTCTTTGCTATAACTTGGATCTTAAATGTCTCCCAAAGGCTAACTTGTTAAAGGTTTCATTTCTAACTTGTTCCCTTGTAAAGTGTTTGGAAACTTAAAGAGGTGGAGCCTAGTGGGAGGCCTTTAGGTCATTGAGGGTGCATCCTTGGAGGGGATAGTGGCCCCAGCTTCCCCCTTGCTGACTTTTGCTTCCTGACCATGATGTGAGCAGTTTTTCTCTGCCATGGGTAACTGCTATTTGGCACCACTACCTACTAGAAGCCTAAGTCACAGATCAGCCTGCTCATTTACTGAAAACTCTAAAACCATGAGACAAAATAATCCTTTCCTTTTTATAAGCCGATTGTCTCAGGTATTTGTTATAGCAATGGAAAGCTGAATAACACACTCTCTGAGCTTGTTTCCTCTTTGGAAAAATTTTCACATGGTTACTGCAAGGATTCACTGACATCACAGTGGAGGTCAGCTAACTTCAGTATTAGCTCTTGCCTTCTCCCCCCACCGCCCTGTGGACAGTGGGAGAATGAACCTCAAAGAGAAGACATATGCTATATAACAGAGAAGCAAAGGTAGAAATGGATTGAAAAGGGATTTCATCCATGCCCAGAACTGTGCATAGAATATAGCATTAAACACTCCTAGAGTGGATAAGTTCTTAAAGTGCCAGGGTTTTAGGAGCTCTGGAAGGGCCCAGACAATTTCAGTATGGGTCTGGGTTCATTCCACTGACTTGGTTTATGACTTGTTGCTCTTCTGGTTTCATGTCTAGCTGGTGAGTAATAGGAGGATAGAGGGAGAAGAAGAAAAGACATTCATGCTTGCCCTACGGGAGACACATGCCTTAAAGTTATCCACAATTTCAGAGAATGCTTTGATTCTTGGCTGTGTGGATTTTTCTCCTTTCAAATAATTAAGTCTTTTTCATTGTTTACATAAAATTCAGAAAATACAGAAAGATTCTATCAACTGTCTCCTCTTGGTCCTGGTCACCACCCCCAAGGGCTTTCTTTGAGACCAAGCCTAGGGCCATTGTCCTGACTGGCATTGGAATTCTCAAACTCCTACTGGGACAAGGGGCCAGCAGAGGAGAACAGGGACTCCAGAGTGAGGCTGGTGGCTCCATCAGTACAGGTGGACTTGTGAGTCCTGACTTGGGGGCACTAGAGTCTGCCAATGGCTCCAGATGGAGCACTGGCACCTGCAATGTTGGGCACTCTCTCGCTTAGAAGAATGCATTTCCTATGGTTTGAATATGGTGTGAGTGTGTCCCCCAAGAGTTCATGTGTTGGAGGCTTGGTCCCCAGTGTGATGATGTTGTGAGACAGCAGAACCCTTAAGAGGTGGGAGGACATGAAGGAGACCTCCCGTGTGACCCTGGTTAGTTGTCAAGAACTAAAAGAGCAAACTAGAGACTGGAGCAGTGGCTCAGCAGTTGGAGTACTTGCCTGGCATGTGCAAGGACCCAGGTTCAAAACCTAGCACCATATACACAACTGGGTGTTGGAGGAAACAAAAACCAGATGAATAAAAAAAATAGTAAAATCAAATAAAAGAGCAAACTAGGTCCTCCCCTCTTCTCTGGCTTCTGTCTTACTCTGTGACCTCTCCTCTATTCTATATACGTTCCATGGGTCATAAAGCCATCACCACTGCCTACATCACTCCATTTGGAGTCTGCAAAATCATGAGCTAATAAATCTCTATTCTTATTTTAGAGAGAAGGACAGAGAAAGGGGGGATCAATTTATTAATTTTTTCATGTGGCTTTCATTGCTCTGATACTTCATTGTGTGTGTGGTGCTCACATCCTTGAGCATGCCAAGCAAGTGCTATAACCGCTGAGCTACTGCTCCAGCCCCATAAATATCTATTCTTTATAAGTTACCCATAACAAAGAATGAAATAAGACAGAATGCAAGTTTAGTTCTTTAAACTTCGGTCCCACCTGTGCCTGTCCCTGTCTCTACTCCAGGGTAAGAAAGAGAGGTTCTCTGTGCTGCCCCACCCCCTCTCAGTTCACACAGGAGTGCAGATATGATAACACTGGTCTTGAACCCAAATCTGTGGTTTTTGCATCTATCGTATAGAGATTATGCCACACTTCTCTGGGCACAGAATGGCTACTCAAAAAAAGTGTTCACTGCTCTTTATTTGCTGGAGGAAAAAGAATTAACATGGATATTTTGTTTTTAAAGTAAACACTGTACAAATACATTCTGCATTGTGATATTTAGGCCCACAGAGATTATTCACAGTTTTGCAAACCATATTTTGGAAACATCTTCAGAGGCAGATTCTAAATTCTGCCTGAAAAATAGATGACGACTCTCAGGAGAGCCTCTGTTTTGACTCCTGCAGTATCGTTTGGATTGATACCTCATCATTCACCCAATTTGGCTCTACGCAGTCACTGGTCATTTCTAGAAGCTAAAGTTTTAGAATATGCTGGCATGTAAATTATTCTGCTGCAGGGCTTTCTGGGAATTCCCAGAGTGCTCTGAGCTCTGGCAGTAGAGATGGATTAATGGGAAATTTCCCATCCAATCTACTGGGAAGACGTCCAGGGCCATATGCCTGGAACAGCTTGGGAGGCTTGATAGTCACATCAGTCCCATAGTACACACAATTTACCTGTGACCTAAGAACCAATTTCTACCATTCCCCCAAATCATTGTCACCGATTTCCACCTACCCTATTCACTCTAGGTAGTATAATAGAATTTAATGGACAACTGCTCTATTTTTGTTGAGCTAAACAAAACAGAGTGATTACACTAAGCCCAGGGCCAGGCCAGGAATGGCAGAGACACAAGACCTATTACTCTTAATGAAATCCCAAAAGCAGTGTCTGGGAAATTCCCTTAGGAAAGAGTAATTTCAACAGGAAGTGGCTTCTTGGTATTGCATGACAGAGAATGTCTCTCTAATTTAAAACTTCTTTTTTCCTTTGATATAAACAAAGTCTTTAACAAAATTGTAGGAAGGAAAGTTTAATTATTACAACATGCTATAGATTGGATTCTGTACCCCGCCCTCAATCCTGCTGATTCCTAAGTTGAAATCCTCACCCCAAGTACCTCAGAAGATGACTATACTGGAGTTAAGGAATTTAAAGAGGTTAATTTGAAATGAGGAACCTAGAGTGGGCCCTAATCCAACATGACTGGTATCCTCATATGAGATCTGGACACAGACACTTGCAGAAAGAAGATGGAGATCTAAGAGTCAAAGAGTGAGTCCTCAGGAGAATCCAACCCTGTCAACAGCTTGGTCTCAGAATTAGGAGGCAATGCACTGATGTTTTTAAGCCATCTGTGGTGCCTTGTCATGGCAGCCCAAGCAATTAAAGCACCAGCTAATGTGTATATGGCACGTTTTTGTGATCAAAATTAAAAAGTTATTTCTTCCTCAATGGAGGCTCAAATGGAAGAAAGTTACGTACATTTGGCACGTTTAATCCAATTTTCCCTCCCAGTTTGAGGAGACCATCACACAGCGGTCATGTTCACTGATGAATTCACACAGTGAGGGCCTGAGGCTCCCTGTGTTGGTGCTGCTGGACACGGTTCCAAAGTTCCATTCCTGCCTGAACTATGAATGTCACATTCCTTACCGGGTCCAGTCCTCCATATGGGGAGATACAGCAGTGCTTTCCTTTGATTTCCCCTGGAATACTGTTTTAGCCAGCTATGCATTCCTATAATCAAAATACCTGGCAAGAACAGTTTAAAGGAGGAAAAGTTTGTTTGGGGCTCAGAGTTTCCAAGGTCTCATCTTTAGACTGAGGAGCCCATTGCTCTGGGCCCAAGTAAGACAGCACCTCAGGGAGAGAGAGGAAGGTGGAGGAGCACTGCTCCACTCATGGCAACTGGGGGGTAGAAAGAGGGAACATGGAAGACACATTCTTCAAACTTCTCCAGATACATCCCCAGTGGCCCGCTTCCTCCAGCCACCCAACCTGCCCACAGTTACCACCCAGTAAGTGCAAATAAATAAACAGGGTGCACTGATTAGGCGACAGCTCTTGTCATCCAATCATTTACCCTCTGAACATTCCGGCACTAATACAAGAGCTTTGGGGGGACACCTCATATCCAAATCCCCCCAAATACTGATTTGAACATGAAGAACACTGTAATGGTTTGAATGTGAGATGTCCCCAAAGGGTCCTGTGTAAGAGGCAATGCAGGAAAGCTCAGAGGTGAAATGATTGGGTTATGAGAGCTTTAACCTAATCTATGAGTTCATCCTCAGATAGGAATTAACTGAGTGGCAGAGGAAGGCATGGAAGTGTGGCTGGAAGGTGAGTCATTGGAGGTGTGCCTTTGGGGTCTCTCTCTGTTCCCTGGTGATGCTTTGAGTCACTTCCCTCTGCCACACTCTTCCACTGTGCTGTTCAGCTTCACCTCAATGCCCAAGGAATGGAGCCTGCCTTCTGTAGACTATGACCTCTGAAACCATGAGCCCCTACATAAATTTTCCTCCTAAAGTCGTTCTTGTCAAGTCCATTGGTCATGGCAGCCAAAAGGCTGACTAAAGCAGACATCTTAGAACAAGTGGTTCAAGCCAGTAATATATTCATTTATGCCAAACAAGCTCCTGTAGTTGAGAATATCAACTACACTGTTACTGGAACCTAACCATGTGATAACCAAAGTCTGTTAAGAGACTTTGCTGCTGCTAAAAATGCCCTCCTTTCCTGTTCTCCTCTCATCCTCTTCTCCCAGATGTTATCTTCATTCAAAGACAAAAGAAACATCAGGAGTTTACAATACATGCATTTCTATCAGAAGAGTCACTCTGGAAATTAATATCATGCCCAATTTTCCCTAACCTTTGACAGCCCCCGCTTTCCTACAACCAAGGAACCAATTAAGATAAAATTAATTTTCTTATTTTCCTAAGGGCCAGTCATGTGTCCTCCACTCCCCTTCACTCCATCATTGGTCCTCAGACCATACCCTCACTTAGGAATGGGGTTACGAAAAAACTAAAACTGTGTGTGGTAGATGTGGTACATGTGTGGTGTGCATCATGTCTATGGGGGTGTGCATGTGCACTCTTGTGTGTATGTGGTTCGTGCAGCATAGTGTCTAGGTGTGGTTTGTGAGGTATATCTAGTACATGATGTGCATGGTGGTGTGTGTTGCTGTATAGTGTGATTTTGTGGGTGTATAGTATGATATGGGGCATATGATATGTGTACCCTGTGTGTGTGTTACACATGTGGCATGTGTGATACTGTGGTGTATGGTATGTGGTGTGTGTGGTATGCAGCATGTGTGATGTGTGTGTCTTTCTGGTGTTAGTGTGTGTGTATGGGCTCATGTACCTAGGTGTGAGGGCACAGGCTAGTTTCTTTGTCACTCTCCACGGTGTCCTCTGGGCTGATAGCGGAAACTATGCTGTGCACACCCAGAAGCTACCCACTGCACCCTTCTCATGAGGTCTGCACACCAGTTGCTCTGAGGACTCCACCATCCCCACTTCCCATCAGCTGGAAAGCATAAGAAGGAGAAAAGGAGGTCTGGGGGGAAATGGAGCAGGGGGACAAAGGGTCTTCATTGCTCATCTTTCCCTCACTCAGGCACAGTCTCTACAAGACTTTGGTCACAGCCTGTGCAGGAAAGCCATTTACCACGGTCCAATGGAGCCTCTGAAGGCCTGTGTTTCCTGCACCGGGCCTGTGCAGCAGCCAGCTAACGTCTGGCTGGATGGCCAGAAAGCATAGGACACACAGAGCATATGAATGAAATAACAAAGACTATTTGTAAATGACCGAACAAACAGAGGAAACAGTTCAAGTATTTTGGGCACACACTCACAAGGCCTAGTTAGTCTCCCTCAGCTGTGCTCAGGACTGGCTCTGCGAGCCAGGGAAAGCTGTCAATCATCTCAAGCCTCAGCTCCAAATATCTCACTTGGTGTCTACTCAGGCGTGAGGCACTGTGTGAGGTGTTAGGTGCTCAGAAATAAATGGCAAGCTCCCTGCCCAAGAGGATTACACAGTTCCTTCTGGAAGATGGGCATATAATCTCGAGATTAGTGCTCATATGGAGCAATGCCCAAAGCACCCAGGGAATCGCCCAGTGTTTCAGAAAACCTTTCTGGAGAGGATCGCACTTGAATTCAGACATGGAAGATGAATAATGGAAAGAAGTTAGGTTGTAAATAAAGATAAAAACCCAGAGCATGTGAAGAACTGCTGCAACTTTATTTTAGAAAGCTCAGCTGTGACACACAGGGCTGGGGAGGTTGATAGACAGGTCAAAGCAGTGGAGATGTGGTCGGGTTTGCGATTTAGGGCATTTTTGAGAGTAACCTGTATGGGTGAGAAGATCAACTACAAAACTATGGGAGCATTCTGAGTGACAGAAGTGATAAATCTATTCAGGTTCACTTTGAATGATGGGGCTTCAGTTGTAAGAACAGGTGCATGTTTCTAGAAGAAAGTATCCAGAGAGTGATTGCCTCCACTGCCTTAGGGAAGAAACTCCCTAAGTAGCATGATCCATAACAGTAATATGTAATAGAACAGGAATCCAGGCACCTCCATTACTCCTACTTCTGGTTAGCCAACAGGGGTGGGCCCACATTCAGGATGGACAGGAAGGAAGCGCATTCTAAGCCCAGGGCAAGAGCTGTCCTAGGGAGAGCATTAGTTGAGATTCACAAACATAATATCATTATAAAGTCTGAAGGAATCAAGGAACTCTTTGGTAGGTTGATTCTCAGCCACCTGAAACATCTTTCTGGAAACATTAAACTAAAAGTGTTTCTCTTTCCCCATATGTACACCTTCTTCTCATTTTCAGATGCCTGCGTGTTTGCTCTGATGCATGAAACATTGTGGGTCATGAGGCTTTTCATGAGCCCATATGGTGCCCATACTTTGAGCCTTTTTTTTTCAGCTGGTTTTCTTTATGTTCCTAAAACTATGCTGGAATCTTCTCTAACTTCTGTCCCCACCTCCAGGAATACTGACTGATTTTGCCCTCTCTCTTCCTATCATTTGGTCCAAAGGAGGTCAGCTTTTCTGTTTTTCTTTCTTTTTTTCCTGAATTGATTCCTGTAGAAAATAAACATGTAGTAAAATTATTTATTTTCATGTCAACTAGATCAACAGACCACAAGAAAAATCCCAGGGTTTGTTTACCTTGGTAAAGGAATGAGGGCACACACAGGAGTCAAGAGCACTTTGCTGAAGCACCCCTCTTTCATCCAGGTAACATCACCACCACCATCACCATCACCACATGAATGATCCACCTGAACCAAAAAGTGATCGGCTCCATCGGTCAATTGGTGCCATATGCAATGGTTTAAACCTCTTTGATTGGAAGTGCCTGTTTGCCATTGGATCCCTTGTGATAGTCAACAGAAGACCAGAGACAACTGGACAACAATAACTCCAAGGTTGGTGAGCAGTGCTAGGTATTAAGGCCATGACAAGGCAGGGAGGAACCCAATTAGTCACCAAGCATGCTGTCATTTTGAACTCTCTAGAAAGCCTCATGGCACTTGGTTGCCATTTCCTGCTTGCCAGCCACATCCACATTCTGGGCTTTCCAGTCCTTCATTTGGGTGTCAGTATCTGACTTGTAAGGAAGTGACAGGTGTTTTTCCCAGTCAAGGAGTTTTGAATTTAAAGCCTTGCGTGGTCTTAACAATCAGTGAATTTGAAAAATCAACCAAAGTTTTCTTGGGCACATATGATATCTTCTCATTGCTGTGCAAAGTGCAAAAAAATTGTTTTACACAGGAGACTCTGTGAGATGTTGAATCATAAGTAACATTAATGGGGTTATTTGTTATCGCTAACATTTTGGGGACTTGTGTCTATGCCAAGCATCATCCAGGTGTTTGAATTTTAAACTCATTTAACCCTCATCTCAGTCCTGCTGAAAGGTTGCTGCTATCGTCTCCTCATTTTATAGACAGGGAAACAGAGTGTAGGGAAGTTAATGGACTTCTCAGGCCACATGACTGTCAGTGGGGGAGCAGGGACTCAGAACTATGCTTCCATCCTTGGCTAGGCTTTGTATGTCTGATGCTTCTGCCCTTCAAAGATGGCCCCTTGGGAAAAGTGCTCTGTTATTTCTCTTAGTATGACTGTATCATTAAGTTTAACACATTAGTCAGGTTTGGAGGGGGCCATGATTATAAAGGACATGGTATGTGGTACCAGGAATGGCAGGTCCATATTGACCCCCCAAAATACTAGCTGTTACTACTACAGTTTCCTCCTACCCTTCTCAGTGCACTCATTGTGGAATCATTGAATTCACATTCAATGAATCAATGAACAATGCGTAAATCATCCTTTGGGTGAATCATCTTGGCTGCCATACAGCTGGGTCACCTATCAATGCCTGTTCTCTGTAGGATTTGCCCTGTGACTTCCAAGCAGGGCATGTATGGGAAACTGCTGGGCAATTTTCTTCTCTCCATGGCCAACCTGGCCCATTCAGCCATTCTGTGACCTTTTGCTATGCCTTCATGTCAGTCCTCCCCCAAGAGGACTGTTTGCCCTCTTGAGAGGCTCCTTAGAAAACCCAGATGGAAGTTTGGTTGCATTACCAAGGCTATGTTTAGGATAGATTGCCTCAAAACTAAACTTCCAAATTTAACAAATTCTTGTCTTCATTTCCAGTTGCTCTGAAATGACTTCTGAACCTCCTAATGTAGTGTCTGGCTCACTATCTAGCCTATATTTTAAATAAATGTAGACCTCAAATACTCTTCAAATTTAGTGTAAATCCATCCAGCTATTTTGTAAGATGATATTTATTTATATAAATAATTTATATACCTGTGTGAGATAACTACTCCACAACTTTTTTCAGTAGTATTAAAAGAAATGAACAGAGAGAGCTGATGGCAGAGGTCTAAGTTATATTCCATGATGATGTTTATAAAATCTGACACTAATTCTTCCAAATACAATTATTTAAAGAATAATATCTTTTTATCCATAGGCATATTTCCTTCTCACTGTATTTCAGTGTAGTTATCTGTACTCTGCTCTTTAAAACAGCCTCTGTTCATTGGTGGATCCCAATGCATTTTTTTTTTACCTGAACCAAAAGTGTTTTAGATTTCAGATTTTTAAATACTTATACATATGTAATGAGATATCTTAGGAATGGAACCCAACTCTAAACATGAAATGCACTTATTTTTCATATATACCTTCTATAGATACCCTGAAATAGCTTCACACTATTTTTTTTAATTTTTATTTTTGAACAACCATACAAATTTTTAACAAAATAATATAAAATGAGTATAGTTTCTGGATAGTAGATTTACCCCCAGGAGTGCCCCCCACCAATTTCCCACCCTTCCCTTACCCACAATATCTCTAAAAAAGTATGAGGCTGTATAACATTACACCTTACCTGGATTTAACACATGATAATAAACCACCTTTCTTAATTGGTCAGGGTCTAGTTCCAACCTCCACAGATGAGTGGAGACATTTGTTCTCTGGGTTAAGCTGATTTTACTCAGCATAATTTCTTCCATAGACATCCATTTACCTTCAAAGGCTGCAATATCATTGTTTCTAATTGCTGTGTAAAATTCCATGGTATATATGTACCACAGTTTTTGGATCCATTCTTCCAGTGAGGGACATCGGGGTTGTTTCCATAATTTAGCTGTTGTAAATTGAGCTGCTATGAACATAGATATTGCTGTGTCACTATAATGTGCTGTTTCTAAATCCCCTGGAAAGATACCCAGGAGTGGAATAGCAGGGTCAAATGGTGGGCTCAACTCTAGTTTTTTGAGGATTCTCCACACTGCTTTCCAGAGGAGCTGTACCAGTCTGCAGCTCCACCAACAGTGTGTTAGTGAGCCTGTCTCTCCACAGCCCCTCCAGCATCTATTATTGTTTATTTTCTTCATTTTTGCCATTCTGACTGGCATAAGGTGATATCTTAATGTGGTTTTCATTTGCATTTCTCTGATTACTAGAGATTTAGAGCACTTTTTCATGTATTCATTGGCTTGATCAATGTCCTCTGGTGAGAAGTTTCTATTTAGCTCTTGGGCCCATTTATTGATTGGGCTGTTGGTGTTTTTGTAGTTGAGATATTTGAGGATTTTATAGATTCTGTATATGAGACCCCTGTCAGAGGAATCATAGCCCATGATTCTCTCCATTTCTGCAGGAAACCTCTTGACTCTTTTGATTGTTTCCTTGGCAGTACAAAAGCTTTTTAGCTTTATGGCATCCCATTCACTGATTTTTTACTTTACTTCCTTCACTTTAGGAGACCTGTTGAGAAAGTCTTTGCCTACTCCCAAATGCTGAAGTGTTGGACCTAATTTGTCTTCTATCAATTGCAAGGTAGCTGGTTTAATCCCTAGCTCCTTGATCCATTATGATTTGATTCTGGTGCAAGGAGAAAGATATAGGTCTAATTTCAGCTTTCTGCAAGTGGCTGTCCAGTTTGTCCAGCACCATTTGTTGAAGAGGCTGTCACTTCTCCATGTAATATTTTGTCCCCCTTTGTCAAAAATCAGGTGTTTAAAGATTTGAGGGTTTGCTTCAGGGTCTTCTATTCTATTCCATTGGTCTTCTTTCCTATCTTGATACCAGTACCATGCTGTCTTTTGATATGAAGCAGGAGCAAATATGCATTCAAATAATAAACTGTAGAAGTCATTAATGGGAAAGGAATCAAGTAGCCAATACAAAAATTAAAAGTTCAATCAAACCCATACAGAAATGGCTATTTGGCTTGTCTGCTTAAAGGGCAGTCAGCTTCACTTTGAATTAAAACATTCATTTTTTTCAATATTTAAAAAAACACCAGTGTAAAATACAGACCAATTCATAAAAGCAAAATCATCTAACATCTCCACCTCACCTCTTTGCCAAGATTTAAAAGAAATTATTCTTGTTTATTTAAATTTATACACATCATTAATAGTGTTCAAACAATATGAGGGGGTAGAACATTTACAAAGATAAAAGTAGGGAAAAATACCTTTTCTATGGGAGGCTGCTCAGCATGTGGACAGAGCAGGAACCAAACTGGCTGCTTTCCAGTCCCTCCTGGTCCACTTGTGAACATTCACAGGCAGGAAGCAACTGTGCCTAGATTTCCTCTCCTGTAAATGGACATGATGATGGTAGCATTCCCTACACTACAGAGTTGAGGACGTAGGGGCTGACCCATGGACAACACCTAGAATGTGCTTGTTGTACAGTAAGTGCTCAGTGTCATTACATCTGGTAAGATGATAATTTCTGGTTATATGCAGAGCTTAAAGGGCCAGTAGCTGATCAGAAATATTTACAGAAACATTGAGCCACTCTATGGATTCCACTTTTATTAAAATTATTATAGTAATTAATTTTATTTAAATTTGAAAATAAAGGAACTACTTAAAGAGACCCTTTGAAATAATTTTTTAAATCATAAGAAGCATTATTTCCAAAGTAAGAAAGTGGAAATTAAGGGAAAAAAAAAACAAAAGAGACACATAGTTAGATAAAAATCTTGATGTCTCAGTTTTAGACAGGGATTATTGGCATTTTTTCCAAGATCTTCCTTGCCACTTATCAATCTCTTTTTTTTTTCTTTTTCTTTTGCCATGCGGGGTATGAAACCAGGGTCACACATCCTTTGCAAGCGTTTTATTTTTGAGCTAAATCTTTAGCCTGCTGTTGTTATTTCATAACATTTTTTAAAAGATTTTTGTTTAGATAATGTGAATATGATCATTATCCACAAATTTTATAATTATTAATGATGAGTTTTACATGTAAATGGGTTCACTGCTCTCTACAAAGTCATATTCCTACTCCTGCCTTTCTGTGCTATTTTTTAATCCGTTAATTGGATAGCACCGAACACAGGTATTTGGTTTTTTATTTGATTTGCTTTTTAATTTCAGAAATGGCTCACATATATTCTCAAATCTTTCATGCTTGGCAACGCCCCCCTATTTCCTTTAGATTTTAAAGGCAAGCTTTGCTGTGTCTATTTTGGGGTAAATCCCTTTGCCCTAGAGGCACATATTTTTCTGCTAGAGAATACTGACATAATAGAAAAATCTGAGGTCAGCTGACATTTTTTTCTTTATAGGAGGGTCTTTCACTTTCCTTCTTGGATACATAAAAAATTTTCCAAGACTCAGTAGCTCAAGTGGTACACATCTCAATAGTAAGCATTCTGGAACATTTTTAGAAGTATGGTATGGTTGGTTGTTCTTTTTTTTTTCAGAAGAGTTTTCTTATATTAAATATTGATGTAATTAATCCATTTGTCAGATGTTCTGTTTTTGCTTCAGACAACAGTTTAATTTACATTGAATTATTTGTGTATAAACATTAGTTTCTCTCCTATTTGAATCTCCTTGCCTTTGTCATTAGCAGTCTCTGATTACATTTGGTCTTTTCTGCACATCACTACTTACATTTTCAAAATCCTCTATGTTCTTTCTAGTTTAATTTTTTTAAATTCCTGTCTGTTTTCTTGGTAAGGTTTTACTGACATGTCACAAATTCACCCTTTTAGTGTAGAGTTCTGCAGCTTGACAAATAGTAAGGCAACTGCCCCCACAATCAAAGTATTTTTTTCTACACTTAGTACCCTTTGCCCCTCACACAAAGATTCAAGCAGCTCCCAATGGGTCTTCTTTGTTTGTTTGTTTGTTTGTTTTCTCTTGGTACTGGAATTGAACCCAGGGGCACTTTACTACTGAGCTCCAACCCCAGTCCTTTTTTTTTATTTTTGAACAACCATACAAGTTATTAACAAAATAATATAAAATGTGTATATATTCTGGATATTACAATTACCCCCAGGAGTGCCCCCCCAATTGCCCTCCCTTATCCTGCCCTTCCTCTTCCCACTATATCTCTAAAAAAAGTATTAGGTTGTAAAACATTACATCTTATCTGGATTTAACACATGTTATTAGACCAACTTTCTCACTGTCCAGGGTCTAGACCCCACCTCCACAGATGAGTGGAGATAATCGACCCTTAGTTCTCTGGGTTAAGCTGATTTTACTCAGCATGATCTCTTCCATAGCCATCCATTTACCTTCAAAGGCTGCAATATCATTGTTTCTAATTGCTGTGTAATATTCCATGGTATAAATGTACCACAGTTTTTGGATCCATTCATCCAGTGAGGGACATCTGGGTTATTTCCATAGCCTAGTAATAGTAAATTGTGTTGCTACGAACATAGATATTGCTGTGTCACTACAATGTGCTGATTCTAAATCCCCTGGAAAGATACCCAGGAGTGGAATAGCAGGGTCATATGGTGGACTCATCCCTAGTTTTTTGAGGTTTCTCTATACTGCTTTCCAGAGGAGTTGTACCAGACTGAAGCTCCACCAACAGTGTGTTAGTGTGCCTATCTCTCCACAGCCCCTCCAGCATCTATTGTTGTTTATTTTCTTCATCTTTGCCATTCTGACTGGTGTAAGGTGATATCTTAATGTGGTTTTCATTTGCATTTCTCTGATTACTAGAGATTTAGAGCACTTTCTCATGTATTCATTGGCTTGATCAATGTCCTCTGGTGA
>PVKS010026782.1:0-28256 GCA_004027875.1 Aplodontia rufa
CCCCTCCCCTCCCCTTCCTCCTCCTCCTCTTCCCCCTCCTCCTCCTGTCTCTTTCTCCGCCTTCTTTTCCGCAGGTGAATGCAAAAATAACTGTTTCAGTTGTACCAGAAGAAAATAGTAAAGCAGACTCAGGGTGGTGAAGAGATCTAGAAGACGCTGTCGGGTCCCACCCAGGACCCACCCCGCACCTGCTGTCCTGGGACTGTGTTCACAGTTCTGGAGACTTCCTTGGGGGCACCAGAGCTGCTGGGGCTGGAGAGCCAGAAAGCTGGGAAGGCGACAGTCCCATGCATCCTATCTGTGGCTTACCCATGGCAGACGGAAGTCTGGCTGTGCCTCCATCATTTACTCCCCGGCTCCTTCCGATCCTGCTCTGCTCCATCATGGAGATTTCCTGGCGGGGGCTCCTATGGTGAATTTTATGCCCCAATCCTTGCCTCAGGCTCTGACTTCTAGGACGTGGCATGAGAAAGGCAGGCCCCTGACATGCCTTTTCTAAATATAACACCCTGACACTGCATGTGGAAGTCCCACACTTAAATAGAACAGCTTCCAAGCGTATTGTTTTTAGAGAGAAAATAACTTGCACCAGAAAGCCAACTACAGATTGGGTTGAAAGAGAGAGCTAGAAACACTCGGGGACAGGTGTGGCGTTCGTCCCTGGGAGAGGCGCCCGGTGACAGAGAGGAGGATCTGAAGGTATGTGCACAACACAGGATGTGGACAGCCACACACTGTGTGTTCCAGGTGGCCCCTGGATTCCAGCGAGGCGCAGGGCAAGCTGGTCACGCCTGCACCCAGCCTCAGAGGGCCCCTCGCTGAGCCAGCAACCAGAGGCACCTTCCCAGGTCTTGCTCCTAGACCACGAAGGGAATCTTTTCACCTCATTCTCCTTCTATTGCCTTTCAAACTTCATCCTCCTCCAGGAAGCCCACAGGGAGTGCTCCACCCTCTGAACCTGGCTAGCCCTGACTGCCAGAAGATATCTGAATTGCTAGTCACCCTTCAAGTCACAGTGTAGACATCACTCCACGTCAGGCATCGTCCTGGGACCACGTATTCCACATCTGTGGCTCTGTGGGTCTTGGTCTGCAGTATTCTAGTGCCCAGGGCAGAGTCTGACACACAGAAGCTGCTCAGTCAATGTTTGCAACGAGAGGACCTTGAAGTGGCCACACTAAGCCAAAGGGTGGATGCGGGACAGTCAGGCCCCACGTTCCTCGCATGTGCCAGGCCTCCAGCATGCAGGGAAGAGGCCTCCAAGTAGCTGTCTCCAGCACACCAGGATCTCAGGGAAGCAAAGAACAGAGACCCGCGTAGGCTGCCTCGAGGGACGAGGTGGGTTGGAAGATATCTATGGCCACAAAGGCAGCCAGGGTCCACAGGGATAAATGCAGTTGCTGCTGCTGTCACACACTGTGGCCACTCACGTGCACAAGGTGCTGGCCATGTATTTCCTACCCACTGCTCATGGCTTGCTCCACACCTGTGGCCCTTTCCAGTATCCCTCCCCCATCCTGATTGTGACCAGTCTGCAGTGGAGGGCAATTCCAGGAGCTCAGACTTGTCAGACACCAAGCAAGGCACATCTCTCCCCTGTCCACTCTGGTGACAGTTGGGCCGTGAGCTAAGACCTCAACCAACCAATCAGACGTCTTCCAGGGACTTTGGATCCCCAGCTGGTGAAGCTGGGATGGACAGATGGGAAGAGGTGGTGCCCTAGCAGCCTTTGTGAGAGCCTCTGTGATACAGGGCTCCTGCAGGAAATGGGACACCCTCCTAGGGGCTGTTGGGGGAGAACTTAGTGAGGACAGTTTATCAGTGCAAGCATGAGACTAAGGAAAACCAACAAGGAGCTGCAGTCTCCTGAGGCTCCCCACGGTAGGAGCTGTCATGCCGCGGGCTGGGGTCAGAGGGCGGGAGTGGGCACAGGGCTGGAGAGGGGGACTGTGGAAGAGCCGCACAGTAGGAGTTGTGACCACAGGAGAGGGGCCCAGCAAGCAATGTGTACCCACCACTCTGTTCCTCCTCGGGGGTGAGTGGGCACCCCCAGCACAAGTTCATGGCTGGTTTGCTGCTGTTTCTGGCATTTCCTGGGAATCTGCTCCCAAACCCGGCCTCTCTCTTTCCGTGGATTCTTTAGGTTCCCTCTATGGTTTTCTAGGTGATTCTATTTGTATAAGTTAGCTGCAGTTGGTTTCTGTTGTTTACAACCACAGACTTTTAAAAGGCACAGTGTCGGGCGATGTGTTCAGGTTTAAGAACAAATGTATATCATGTTGCTACTTTACATGCATTTATGATTATAGAATAGCTCAAAACATGAGTGAGAGTAAATAAATAAAGGCATAATGTTGGTACCACTTCCTCTAGCAAGAGAGCACACCAAGGCTCCAAAAAGTTTTGACTGGCCAAGGCCACGCAGGTGGGTGGTGGCCTGGCCGAGTCAGGTGTGAAGCTGTTCCAGGAGTGCTTAAAGCTCCTGGTCTCTGTGAACCTGGATGGAACACAGCCACTCCTGGCCAAGGTCTCGACGGCAGCAGGGCCCCGGGCAGGAGAGGGCCCGTGTTTTCCGCCTCCCTTCAGCAGGAGAGTGTGCAATACGCCTTGGCTGCACCTGCCCTGTGTTGATCTGACCACTTTCTTCCTGTTGCTAAAGGACTGTTCAGTCGCTGTGGTCTGGTTGCAGTAGGCAGAGAGGAGTCATGCAAAATGAAAGATGACCTCCCCTGCTCCTGGAGCAGACAGAACAGGACTCAGGTGGAAAAGATGACTTGGACAGTTCCCACTGAAAAAACAGGCCACAGTGGACTTTGGGGGACTAGAGCTGAAACCAGCTGAGAGCTGGAGGCAGAAGCTTGTGGAGGAAAGGGGAGGTGAGGCCCACGACGGGCTTCCGGAGGGCCCCAGACAGTCCTGCTGTGCTCATCGCACACCTGCTTTCCCCACCTCCAGCTCTCAGGGCCCAGGGCTGTACGCTGTGAGCCCTCATGGGGAGCATCCCCCAACCTCACACCCAGTCTCCCAGCCTCCCTGTCTGGCCCCAATACCCCCCACCAATCACTTGGTAAAAATCCCTGGCTCTCCTGCATAAGCAACAGACGTTTTGTTGGGAATTACTAAGTTATAATCCAATTACACAATAATTACATTGGGATGGCTTTGTAACTATGGCATCAATTAACTTTGATAGCTCCATAAATTACCCAGGGGATGGAGTGTGGTGGGAGGATGGGTGGGGTCCAGAGGGTGGGGAAGAAGGCAGGGCTGAGAAGTCATTAGTAGCGGAGTCAGGGGGCCCTGGGGAGTAATAGTGGTGTCTCTAGCCCACTCCACCAACCTCCATAGCAGAATCTCCAGCTGGGTGTGACCTCCAGTGACAACTGCCCACACTTGACCCCTCTATCCTGTGCTTGGAACTTTACCTGAGGGGTCAGGAGACTCCCATGAAAAAGCCCCTTCCTTTTAAGGCAGGGCATAGAAGGAAGTGTGGCCAAGGTGCTCGGCTTCCCCGAACTAACCTTCATGTTTGGAAAGGATCTGTTCGCTCAGATAATGTTGGGGGCATAAATGGAAAGTGAATGACAGATTCTAGCCCAGCACTGGCCAAAATAGAGTGTGTACGTGTGTGATATTATGTTTTCTAATGGCCGCACTTAGGAAGTAAAGAAACAGTTGAGGGCTTCATTCCAGGGACGCAAGCCTGGTTCAACATATGCAAATCAGTAAGTGTGATTCATCACTTAAACAGAATTAAGGACAAAAACCATATGATCATCTCAATGGATGCAGGAAAAGCCTTTGATAAGATTCAGCACCCATTTATACTCAGAACTCTAGAGAAGATAGGGCTCAACAGAACTTCACTATGGAAAGGTCATATATGCCAAACCTCAGCTACTATTAATACTAAACGGAGAAAAGCTGAAAGCATTTCCACTAAACTCAGGAACAAGACAAGGCTGTCCACCCTCACCACTTTTACTCTATATAGTCCTTGAGAGCTTAGGTGGAGCAATGAGGAAAGAGAAGGAAATGAAAGGGATAAGAATAGGAAGGGAGGAAGTCACACTACCCCTTTTGCTGACATGATCCTATAACTGGAAGATCCAAAAAACTCCACCAGAAATCTGCTTGAGCTAATAAACAGATTTAGCAAAGTGGCTACAAGATCAATACCCATGAATCAATAGCTTTCCTATACACTAACAATAATAGGGCAGAAGAAGAAATCAGGAAACAAGTCCCAGTCACACTACCCTCAAAAAGAATAAAATACTTGGGAATTAATCTAATAAGGGAAGTAAAAGACCTCTACATTGAAAATCATCAAACATTGAAGAAATGAATTGAAGACGACCTGAGAAGATGGAAAGATGTTCCATGCTCTTGGACGGGCAGAACTGATATAATTAAAATGGCCATTCTGCCAAAAGCACTATAGATTCATGCAATCCCCATCAAGACACCAGTATCCACCGCATGGATGGATCAAAAAACTGCGGTACATGAATACAATGGAGGTCTACTCAGCAATTAGGAACAACAATATTTCGGCCTTTGACGGTAAATGGATGGCGATGGAAGAAATCATGCTGAGCGAAGTTAGTCAAACCCAGAGACTCAAGGGTTGAATATTTTCACTCATTTGTGGAGGCTGGAGCTAAACCCAGGCTTCGGTGAACGGTTGTCAACGTCATGTATTAGACCCAACGAAGGCACAGCAACACATAATCTAGGGGAAGCACAGATATGTGGGGAGGGGAGGGGAAAGATGGGGAGAGGGGAGCAGGAGGGGAGAGGGAGGGATCTAGGGAGACAATCAACAATGTAGCATACTCTTTACTTCCCCCCTGAGAATCCAAATAATACTTATGCAATCATTTAATTCTGGAAAATTCACAATCTAAGCATTTATATTGCTTATAAGGGCAAAATATGGAAGAATCAAGTGACTGGGGCATAGGTGATGTGGGGGTAATTCTGGTTTGCGAACAAATGCATATCGTATTGTTACTTTATATGCATTTATGATTGTACAATAATTCAACTCCTTAATAAAAAATTTAAAAAACAGTTGAAACAAGTCGCAATATTTTTTAACCTAATATATCCAAAATTAGTTCAAAATGTAATCAATATAAAAAGTATTAGAGATAGTTCATATTCTTTTTTATACGAAGTCTTTGGAATTTGGTGAGTATTTTACATTTACTAGGCGTATGTCAATCAAGGGCTCAGCAGCCTCCCGGGGCTCCTGGTTACTGCATTTGACCATGCAGATGATTGAGTGCTGGGCTTACAGTTGGCACTCACCCTTGCCAGTCCCCTTCCATCACTGCTGAAGACTATGAAGTCTGTGCCTCGATTATCCCTCTTCTTCTCTGAGACAATCTTTCACATGGGGTGTCAGGAGAAGAGTGTTGCCCAATCAAGGACACGCCTGGAGCCTCCAATTCCTGGGGGTTGAACATGTGGAAAGCATCCTGAATCCTGTCTTGCATCCTTCGAAAAAGCCTGAACCCAGACTCCTGCACTGCCATGGCCCAGGCCAATGTCTCCCTGCACAGGTTGCAGGAAGGTGAGCGGCAGGTGCTGAGGGCTCCCTGGTGGAGGGAGGCCTGCACCACTGCAGGTGAAGCCAGAGTTGGGCCTCCCCTCTGAAGATTTCACAGCTTTCAGTGGCACTTAGAATAGAGCTCAATCTCCTTACGACGACCTTTGACGCCGCTGACCACCCTAGCCATCCTTTCTACCTCGCCCGCACTCACTCACCCCACCCCACCCTCTGTTCTTCTGTTGGTTTCTAGAAAGTTCCATCCTGCTTCGAGTCTATTCTGCCTGGAATGTTTCCCCAGGCTTTTCATGCATCTGGCTTCTTCTCTCGAGGTCTCAGGTGTCACCTCCTCAGACAGGTCTTCTCTGGCTTTCCTAGTTACACCCCAATCATTCCCTCTCACATGGTTCTTCTTCACAGTTGTTAATAACTCCCCAAATGATCTTATTCCATTTTTAAAAAATTCCTATCACAAGGCTTCAAGCCCATGAAGGTGTGTCCTGGTCCCTCCGTTCAGAGGTGTCTTCAGCACCTGGAAGAGCGTCTACCGACTGTGGCCTGAGTCCACTTGCTACCAGCACTGAGCCACGGTGCCTTCTGGGCGGTCGGTATGTGGAAGGGATCCTGGGCCGGAGCCTCAGAGGAGGAGAGAGGGTCTGTTCCCTCCCGACCTTGGGTGCCACGCTTCTGTGGATGCAGCCTGAGATTCCGCTGTTTCAGGTTCCACGTCATGCTGACCACTGGTGGTGACTGAGGCTGGCTGTTACTGTCACCTGTTCTGCGGCTGCTGCTGGGGTTGCAGATAACGAGGGTCACAAGGAAGGAGTGGGGGTAGAAAAATGAGGATGGCCTGCAGGCTGGATGGACAGATAAGAGGGATGGGACACAGTTCCTGAGGTTGTTTTGTTTTTCTGCACCAGGGATTGAACCCAGGGACACTCAACCACTGAGCCACATCCCCAGCCCTTTTTATATTTTATTTTGAAACAGGGTCTCACTAAGTTACTCAGGGCCTCACTAAGTTGCTGAGGCTGGCCTTGAACTTGCAGTCCTCCTGCCTCAGCCTTCCAAGTCACTGGGATTACCAGTGTGCACCACTGCACCTCGCTCAGTTCCCAAGTTCTAACTGCAGCAGGTGGGCAAGACGTTCTGGGTCCTTGGTCAGTTGGGCTAGGTTCATGGAGCTGGCCCCTTCCAGACTCCAGAAGCAAGCTCAGCCTCTGCTCCTGCTTCTGTGAGCACAGCCTCCGTCTCCCTTAGTGCCTAGGAAGAGCTGACTTAGGACCCCTTTGATGTCCCCCAAAGAATCTCTCTCCAAGGACATTGGTGAGCTCCAAGGGCTTCCCTGGAGATAGAATAGGGGTGCCAGCAGCTGCTCTCTTAGAGCCCCCAGAGGGACCATACGGAGTTGGACAGGAGCTAGTTGGGCTGGAATATGGAGCAGCCAGTCCTCTCCCTCCTGACCGGCAGGATGGGGTTTGTACGAGCACTTTAGAAACAGTTGTGCAGTGTGTACCGCAGCTGCACATACGCACACCCCAGGCTGGCACTTCCACTCCCGGGCATGTGTGCTTAACAAGAGAGGCCAGAGGTGTGACACAATCTTCCCCGTTCACGTTTGTGTCAGGCCTGCCATGCCCAAGGACCAGGGCATGTGTCCAGGCCACATGTCCTGTGGCCAGAACCTGAGAAGGCAAGTAGTTCAGACCATGCTTTGTGTGGTTGACCTGCTCCTCGGGGACTCCTTCCTCATCCCAAGAGGAAGACCAATATACATTTTCCCTCAGATGAATGCAGTTCTGTCCCCAAGAGGGCTTGTCAAGGCAATGGCTGAGAATAAAGTGCTTCCTGTTCTACAGACGGCAGACTGAGGTGGGAGGAGGGCAGTGGGCACAGCACCAGCCAGGATGGGACCAGAGCCTGCGTTCTACATGCTCCACCTGGTGCGGCCTCTGGGGGGTCCAGGTGGCCTGGTTGGAGGCGGTGGCTGCTGCCTCTTGCTTCCCTAGGCTTTGCATACTGGCCAGGAAGCCTGCTGGGCAGGAAATCCATGCCCGCCGTCATTTGTTTGAGGAACTGAGCCTGCAAACATACACTGTAAATCTCAGGCAGTGTGGACTCTGGGCCAGGCAGGAGAGCTGGCAGAAGGCACCCAGCCAGACCCTGGGCACCCCAGATGCCTGGCCTATTAATTCAGACCTCGGATCCTGGAAAGTTCCCAAACTGCAGACCCCTCCCTCCTGAACCCAAGCAAAGAGGGAGCTCCTGGGCCTCACTAGCCTAGGGCTGCAAAGAAATCAGGAGAGGGGAATGAAATTAGGCTGCACGCACGCACATCAGCGCTGAGATTTAAAATGGGAACTTCTGGGGCTGGAGCGGTGGCTTAGTGGTTACAGCGCTTGCCTGGCAGGCATGAGGATGGGGGTTTGAACCCCAGCACCATGTGCACAGCAAAGTGTCGGAGCAACAAAGGCCACAGGAAAAACTAAATAGGGTTGATTCTCTGATTCTCTCTCTCTCTCTCTCTCTCACTGTCCCTCTTTCTTAAAAAAAAAAAAAAATGGGACCGTCTCCTTGACCTGAACTTGCTAAACTTTGTGGGCCTTTCGCCATGGTGTGCTGATGAACTAACAACTGGCTCTCGGGAGGGGTGGTTTCCTATTTAGTACTGTCCACTGGTTCCCATGCAGCAAATGCCATAGTGTGGCCCATTTCCAGTGATGAACTGGATGTCAACTCACTGTGAACCCCGAACACCCGCTCTCCTGCACAGGTGTGAGCTGGCTCTAGCAGGAGGTCCAGGTGAGGGGAGCTGGACTTTTCACACTCCATAGTTCTGGTGGGTTTTGAATTTATAATAACAAGGCTATTATAAAACACATTGCTGCCACAAGGTGATTTTCTTGTATGTCCTAAGGTGCAATGCACTCCCCTTCGCTTCTCTTGGGACACTTTGGCTATTTTTGCCTGAAATATGAAGGAGTTACTGGTAGGGCTGAACTAAGAGTACTGAGCATTCTTTTTCTTTCTTTCTTTTTTTTTTGGTACTGGAGAATGAACTCAAGAGCACTTTGCCACTGAGCTACATTCCCAATCTTTTTTAAAAATTTATTTTGAGACAGGGGCTTGCTAAGTTGCTGAGGCTGGGCTTGAACTTTCCAATCCTCCTGCTTCAGCCTTCCCCAAGTTGCTGGAATTACAGGTGTGCACCACCATGCCCCAAGCACATGGAGCATTCTTGTTCAGAAAAAGTGCCAGTAGAATTGGAGAGTCAAAGACCCCTTAGTGATCACCATATCAAAAGCCCCTCTTTAAGAAATTAAGAGAGTGGCAACTTTTAAACATGCAATCCTGATTTTAGCCTCTGACGTCACAGAGCGATCACAGCTGGCAAAGCATGAAGCTGTCACATGAGCTATTTTGTTGGATCCCCCGCGATGCTAGTTCCCCCTCACTGCAAGGGCAATGTAGGGAGACCATATCCTTTGTCGTGTAAATCACAAGTTTGACACTGCCAGGTGGTACTTGTTATATGAGGGCAAGGGAAGGGAATGCATCTTCCCCAGACACCATACCATCGGGAACTCACTGGCTGGAGAGGTTAACTACTCTGCTCAAGGTCACATGACTCTAAAGGACAGGTGCTGCTCTGGGCTTTGCAGGGGAGCAGCAGCCTGGGGGTGACTAAGGGTAGGTCGTATGTTCCCCTGGATCAATTACAGGATTGTAGGCACTTGGCACCCAATGGCACCCAGTGGTTTTGGAGCCTATCCTGAGAGCCAGTCCTGAAAGGGAGAAGGCTTAAAGGACCTGTGAAGAGGACAGCAGCGGCAGGCAGGTGGGCACGGGCACACTCCTAGCTCAGTCTCCTCTCTGCAGTGAAAGATTTTGCCTGCAGACCCTGGCACCTAAACAGGGCAGCCCAACTTTGGAAAGTCTTCTGGGCATGGCAGAGGTGGTGGTGATACCGATCTTTTCTTTTCTTTTTTCTCCATCTTAAATAAGCCTGTTTTGCTGTTTGCTTCACTTTCTTAAACAAAGTTGCTGGCTATGCTTGCTCTGGGGTTCTGCTGTGTTTATTCTTCAACTCTGCGGAACAAGAACCCGGCACCCATATGAGCTTGGCCTCAGCAGCAGGAGCGGGCAGAGGGAGGCTGCCTGTCTCCTTGCCCTCTCTCCCTAAGTCACCACACCTGGCGTGACCACCTGATTTGCATCAGGGGAAGCGGTTCCAGGAAGTGACCTCCCCGGGGGCTGTCATTTGCCTCCTGCTTTGTGCTGGGCGGGGAAGAGGGGAACATCCTTACTGTGGCTAGGAATGGACCACATCTCTCAGGCCATTCTGTGTACACCCAGCTAGGGAGGATCACATCAGCCAGGCGCTCCGGTGTCTCCTCTAGGAAACGTCCCCAGAACGTGGTCCCAAGGCCTTAGCAATGCTTGGCTACATGCCCTCTGCCCTGTGAGAGGACGAACCCCTTATGAAAAGTCCCGTCACCTTAGTTGATTCTCTGTCCTAGTTCTCGATCGTTATGCAGAGGAGATGCTCACCAAACATACAGGAAGCACGTCTGTACAGCAAGCAAGCCCAGGATGTGACCAGGTGGCACATAGCTTGGAAATGCCACCTCTCATAACAGTTCATGTATTGAGCACTTGTTATATGGTTTTAAGACATCACAGCTATTCAGTCAGCCAATCCTAACAATAATCCTGGGCCAGTGAATAGTACTATTTTCTCCAATCTCTCGGATGAGGAAACTGAGGCTCAAGGAAGTTAAGTACTTGGCTTGCCCTACATAACTTGGGAAAGAATACAATGCAAGGGTGTATCATGCACAGGTCAGATCATTTGCCCACCACCTGGGGCAACTAACTTCTCTGTGCCTCAGTTTCCCCATGAGTCAACTGGGACTATTAATAATTCCTTTCCCATTCCCAGGAGGAAGGCCTGATTCTCCCAGGGTTTCTGGGAGAATCAGAGGGGATAATGGTTGTGAATCCTCTCTGTAAATCGCAGGATGTTGTACAAATGTCAGGCATTAATACATGTTGACTCCAGGCCCTCTCTCACAGCCCCTCTGGTCCTCAGAAGACATGGTGCTTCCAAAACCAATCCCCCAGGATAAAAACTGGCATTTCCTAATCCCCTCCAAGCACAGAGGCAATTCGATGTCTACAAAAGACTTCTTATGAGAATTCAACGACCTGATTAAAAAGGAAGTTGTCTATCTCTTGAAAAGCATTGGCCAGGGCACTGTCTGCAGTAAGGCTGTGCCAGAGGTGATCTGTGTCCTCCTTTATTCTTGGAAAAATATTTAAAATTACTAAATCATGGACAGATAAGGAAATGTCGACTGGCATACACATGAAAAATTAAAATATTCAATATCCAGAGATTGCTCTGAGTTTGGGGAGGAGTTTCTGGGCTGGTATGACACAGTAGAGCTAGACTCCCAGAAAAACCCGGGTCACAACCTCATTTCATGATCCCATGCAGAGTTCTGAGAAATAATTGCCAAATGGGATTCCAAAGGTTACCCTATGAATAAATGTGTAAATAAATATGCAAGTTTGCTCAGAATTCGGATGCAGACCCCAGCCCAGGCCTGAAGCCTTGGAGGGGCTTTCTGCCCTTCCCCATAGGGTCTGAGACAGCTGCCTTCAGGGCAGGGCCAGCCCACCTTCTGCAGCCAGGCATGGGGGAAGCGGGACAGAAGAAGGCTCAGCTTGTGGCTCTGGAGCATCGTCACTTGCCCATTGGTGAAGGTGAACCCCAAATATCAGTATTATGAGGTGGAAAAGAGAAGCAGGTGGAGGGCGGGAGAAGGGGCTGAATTTCGAGGACGTTGTCCCCCTCTGAATGACAATAGTAACCACTTCCCTGGGTGGCCATCCAAGTGCTATTGTAATTATTCTTTTTTCTGACAAAAGAATATTTCTACAAAATTTTGTATTTAAAAAAAATTTAGAGACAGATAATGAGAGGGAGAAAGAGAGAGAGAGAGAGAGAATCAAGGGGCTGGAGCAATGGCTCAGTTGGTTGGAGCCCCTTGCCTGGCATGTGCAAGGACCTGGGTTCAAACCCCAGCACCACACACAATAAAGTGTCAGAGCAATGAAAGCCACGTGAAAGACTAAATAAAATTGATTCTTTTTTAAATAAAAGAGAGAGGGAGAGAGAAGGAATACATTTTTTTTTTCCACCTGGGCTCTGTTTCTCTGACATCTAGTTGCCTGTGTGGTGCTGGGGTTTGACCCTGGGTCTTTGCACATGCCAGGCAAGCTGTAACTGTTGAGCCACCGCTCTGGCCCATCTTTTTAAATTTTTAATTAATTTTATTTTTACATGTTAATACATGCACATGATAAATAAATAATTCAAACAGTACAAAAGAGAAAAGAATGCAAAACGAATTCTCCTCCAAAGGGCCCACCAGTGTTCTCACTTTCTTGAGTTTTTCTGAAGATGGACAGATGCCACTCTGCCTGGCTCAGGATGTTCAAGTGTGTGCAGGTACCAGATTCACCTACTGATTCTTTTTTGTTGGGCAACCAGGAGCTTATTAACAGCACTTGATGAACACCCCCAATACTTAGGAGAAGGATCACTGGGTTGAAGAGTACGCACATTTTAAAGAGTTTCAGATCTGACCGTCCCATTGCCCTGTGTCCACAATACGCCATCAGGGTTCTCTTTGCCAGCTCTGCAGCTGGCAGTGGATTTAGCAGATCTCTGCCAGTTTCCTAGGAGTTACGTTACATTTACTGTTATTCAGATCTGCATGCCTCAGATTATGAGTAAAGTTGATGACGTTAAGAAATTTCCTTCTAGCTTATTGGCTATTTGAATCTGGATTCCTGGGTGGACTCTTCCCAATGACTTGAAGTGCTTTTTATGTGAAGCCTGTTAACCCTTTGTCTCTCATACACAGTCCAAGTATTTCATCCAGTTAGTCATCTGCAGTTTGACTTTGTTACAGCATTCCTGAGCAGAATAGGATAAGATTTCCGGGTGTATCAGTATCTGATAGTAAATGGCAATCTCCCCCTTCTCAGAGATTTAAACAGAAGCAGTGAAACTGAAGGGAGATAAGGGACTTCAATGCTGGCTTGAGAAAGGACCTCAGTTACAGGGCTGTCCTGACTGTAAAGAGAGTGACTCTGGGCTATTTCAAGTCCCCCAAGCTCCCTGCTGGACCCACCCAGCCCTTTCCCTCCCACATCATGGCCCACGCCTGCATGGATAGCTTGTGTCGTGAGCATGTGTGTGGAGTATTTGTCCCTGCGTTGGGCTCACAGTGTGCTCTTAATACATAGGAGCTGCTGTTGATCCATCTGTTCACTTGGTAAGTAATCCTTGAGTGCCAACTATGTACCAGGTCCTTGGGACCCTGGTGTGAACAAGGCAGACACAGCTGGTGTCTTCTGGTGGAGATGACATTGTAGAGAAGGGAGAGAACTGTTACTGCTGTTTGTGGCTGAAGGGAACAGGGTGGGGATGGCTCAGTTCTGGGAAGGAATTTAGGGGTCACTTAGTTCAGTCTCATTATGGGCCATTAGGGAAACCGAGGCCCAGTCACAAAGTGACATTGCCAAGGTCACAGAGCCAGTCAATAGGAAAGGTTGAATTAGAATGAGGTCAGTAGAGGCCAAAGGTATCCTGCAGGCACTGTTGCTGTACTGGCAGGTGAATGAATGTTATGAATTAAACCATCCGACTCCACCTGCCTCGGCTGGGAGTGACCATCAGATGTCAGCTGGCTGGAGATGAGGAGTGGTCCTGTTCTGGAGGGGTTGCGGGAAAGGAGTGGGCTGTGGAACAGAGGCAGACCCTATCTTCCCAGAATTTAGAGGGTGTCTGCCTACCCACCATCCTATTTCTGGGGTTGAGAAGGAGAAAGGAGACTTGAAGCCTGGGTCAGAGTGAAATGCCATGGCCCAGCTCCCCCTAAGAAGTTCCCTGGGGACCAGCCCAGCCCAGCTGTGCACTGGCCATGTCCCCTTGCACTGCTGAGCTGGAGTGGGCTGCAGATCTGGCCCTCCTCTGCCCTTCGTACTTCCAATGGGCTTCTGGCTTTTGGCACAACAGGAAGCCAGTCTCGTCTGGGTCCTTCTCCCTCCCTCTTCGGGATGTTCAGACGCACTCAGTCTGCTTGGCCAGCATCTGAGGCACAGGATGGAGTCCCCCATGGCTTACCTGGGAGCTCAGAATCATCCCCGGGAGGTCTCCTGACTGAATCCTCCAGGCCCCTGGAGAAGGGGTGGCCTCAACAGGAGCTTGGCAAGTGTACAGATTAATCAATTCATGGACAATGATGACAGTGTTTACTACAGAGTCTCAGCCCAGGGAGATATGAACACAAAAAAGTAATTGTTCTCTCAGCAATCGCCTGTGCTTTGGGAATAGCCCCCACCAGTGCAGGGGCTCCTTTAACGATGTCCTCCTGAGCCACTCATTAAACAGTCCTGCTCCAGTTTCTTCTTCCAGTGTGTGTGTGTGTGTGTGTATGAATCTGGTACTGGGGATGGAACCCGGGGCCTCACATGTGCTAGGCAAGCACCTACCACTGAGCCCTTTTAAAATTTTACTTTAAGACAAGATCTCATAAGTTTCTCAAGCGGGCCTGGAATTTGCCCTCCTCCTCCTGCCTCAGCCTCCCAAGTAGCTGGGATTACAAATGTGTACTCCCATTTCTTAAAAGTCAGTTCTGGGCCTGGAACAGTGGCTCAGCAGTTACAGTGCTTGCCTGGCATGCGCAAGGTCGCAAGTTTGAACCCAGCACCATGTACACAACAAAGTGTTGGAGCAATGAAAGCCACATGAAAAAATAAAATTGATTCTCTCTCTAACTGTCCCTCTCTCTTAAAAAAAAAGAAAGTCAGTTCTGTTTGGTTGAGACCATCAGTCTCCCATTTAATTCAATGCTTGTCTAGTGCCCCTCTCCCTCTTTGCCATTCAGGAGGGAAAACATCTCCCTTGGGTCTGGATTCTGGTCTCTTTAGATGCTGGTCGGGGAGGAGCAGGACTGAGTCTGCTGCTACCGTATCTGAGGGGCCGTGGAAGCTGGGCCCCATCACCAACGGCACTCTGGACTTCGGGGGAGCCCCTGTTGCTCTTCTTCTTGGGTTGGCCCTTGAACTTCATCCTTGGGCAGCAGGACCCCATCTACTACCTCCTTCCTGATGCAAGATCACAATCATCACTTACTGAGTGCCCACCATGCACCAGGCACTGTTCGTATCCCAGCTCTCAGGTGGTGGCAACCGCGGGATATAATCATGTTCAGTTCCATTTCACAGTTGAGACGACAGGGTTTTCTGAGGTGTGGTAACTTGCCCAAGGCGGCTCTGAACCAGGACTGGTACCCATGCCTGTCCACCTCTACGGCCCATGTTCCACAAAGCTTCAGCAGTTGAGTGGGCTGCTGCATCTCTATGTCATGAGGGAGCTGGCTTTTATCAGGGGTCTCTAGGAGCATGCTCTGTCCCTAGAGCCCCCTTTTTCTGGTGAGAAGGGAGGAATGTTGAGAAAAGACTCCTTCCACTCTGAAACCCCTGGGATGAAAAGCAGGCCTCTGGTTTCTGTTCTGGGGGTGCCTTGTGCACGTTGCCGTAGCCCCATCAGATTTGTGGGCTTTCTGGGTGCATCCAAGAAGCCCTGGGGTGCTGACTGCTGCCCCTCCCTGGTCAGGAGCTCCAGTGAGGCCCAGTCTGGGAGGACTCTGGGAATCAGTGGGCAGAGGAGAGGCAACACTCCTGGAGGGGCTGGGAGGTGGCCTCTGGGCCTCTGCCCCACACGCTGCCTCCTCACTGCTCTCGCTCTGCTAGTGCAGCGCTAATCACCAAGCAGGGACAGGTATGCTTTGGCAGGCAGGAAGCCCTTCTGGGTGTTACCCGGCTCCACAGCTGACATGGGCAGGCCTCACTAGAGTCTCCTGACCAGGCTGCATTTGTTATGGTGAGACAAGTAGAACGGGCCATTTTTCAAAGGCAGACATGAGTCCCTTCCTCCTGGGCTTCCCCATCGCCACCCGCACCTACAGCAGGACCTCAGTGGGACCTTCTGCTCAGCCTTTCACTGGAGGAGAGGTGTGGCTGAGTGAACCGAGGGCCCTGATACAGTTGAAACAGCAAACTGGATATTTTCAGCATGGGCAAAGGCCGAGCGGGGACCTGTCAATCAACTTCAGCCTGGAATCCGAGGCCTCTTTCTGGGGCTGTCATTCCTGTGACCAGAATGTGCCAGGAAGCCCTGGGTGACGTGGTGATGGCAGAGCACAATCGTTCGTTCCACCATGTGAGGACACAGCAAGGACTCACTGTCTTTGAAACAGAGACACCCATCTGCCGGTGTGGTTGATCTGGGACTTATTAGCCGCAAGGTGAACTCCGAGTAATCCATTTCTCTTATTCTATAAATGACAGTCTAGCATATTTTCTTAGAGTGGCCTGAACTAAGTCCCTGGGGACAAAATACAGGAAACACCTGTCCCCTCCCGTCTCCCACTGGTCAGGTATTAGCTACCCCTGACACATAGACACACATACATCCATGTGTGCACACACATACACACACTGACACATGCAATAGCGTCACGGGGATTCCTGTGGATGTTCCACACCATGAAAAATGCAGTAAGGCCCATCTCTGTCAGTTTGCACCTGAAGGAGGCTGATCCAAGCCTGGGCAGAACTGACCAGCCCAGCAGCCACTGGACTGTGGTAGCAAAGGCCTTAGTTCCTCAGGGAACAGATGCAGAATCCAATTGCACATTTCAACATCAAAACTTTGGGGCACATGTTTGCACCATAGACTTCTGCCTCTGGCCCCCTCAAAATTCATTGTCTTAACCCACTCAAGCATCAACTCAAAAGTCCAAAGTTTCATCTAAATATCACTTAATTGGGTAATAGTACATTAATCAGATAAAGGTGCATTCCTCTCGAGTTGAATTGCTCCAGCTGCGAACACACAAAGTGGAACACATGAAGTTCATCCGAAACACAATGGTGGTCAGGCCCAGGACACACATCCTCATTCCGAATGGGAGAGATGGGAAGGAAAAAAGGGGTAACTGGTTGTAAGGAAGTCCAAAACCCAACAGAAATGGCAACATTACTTTTTTTTTTTGGTACCAGGAACTGAACCCAGGGGTGCTTATCCACTGAGACACATCCCCAGCCCTATTTAAAAACTTTTTTTTATTTTAAGATAGTCTCACTAAGTTACTTAGGGCCTTGCTAAGTTGCTAAGGCTGACTTCAAACTTGCTATCCTCCTATCTCAGCCTCCCGAGTCGCTGTGATTAAAGGAGGACATCAACTCACCCGTCTGACATCAGTTCTTAAGGCTTGATAATCATCTTTTTTGACTTGATGTTCCACCCTCTGGACACATTGGGGTGAGGGTTGGGTCCCCAAGGCTTTGGTGGCCCTGCTACCATGACTTTGCTGGGCACGGTTCACAATGCAGTGCTCATGGACTGGAATCCCGGGTCTGTGGCATAAAGCTGAGGGCTGGGCAGCACATCCCAGAGGACCCCGTGGGACCCTCAGGACAGTTTCCACAGGAGGTTTCTGGTGGGAGCACCTCCTGCTCCTCTCTCACTCTGGGCTCTCCAGCCTGATGGTCCTGAAGACTTTCGCCATGGGCCTGACTACTCGATTGGGGCCCATCATCTCCCACACTTCCCTGAGGGTGCCGAGGAGCAAGGACCTTCTCCAGAAGTGCCCTGCAGGGAGCTCAGGCTGCGTCCTCCCAATGGAAGAAGGAGCTGTGATTTGCTCACAGGAAGAGGTCCAGCCATTTGTGGTCCTGCCTCTGCCACTACCTGCAGCCCCTTTCATGTCCCTGGGAAGAGAAAGTGTGTCCTGCTCCCTGTGTCTTTGGTGTTGAAAGCCAGAAGGGGCACGGGCAGGGCAGTGGGGCGGGAGTTAGGTGGGGCAGCCCTCCGTGGGACAGGCTCCAGCTTAGCAGGCTGTCTAACTAGGCCTGGAGGTGGCGGTCCCAGGTCCCCATCCAGGGGCCTGGCCTTGGGGAAGAGAGCCTTGCCCTCGCCCAGTGGCCCTGGACGGAGTCTCTGTCACAGCCAGATCACATTTCTTCTAGCAATGCACATCCACTCTCAAACTTCCAGCTGTCCTCTCCCTGTGTAGGAAGAGCCAGGGAAGGGAGAGAAAATAGAAAACAGAATTTGTTTCTCTGGGCTCTCTTCCTACAGAGAAAAGGTTAAAGGTGGGAGGTGGATGGGGGCCCAGGATGCTCTGCCCGCTGCCTCTGCCCCACTCACACACTGGTCTTGGCTGCTGCCTCCCATTACCGTCCCCGTGTGTCCCCCAGGGCAGGCAGGCCCAGGAAGGCCTGGGGCACTGGCCTGAGGTTGACTGGCAGTCCCCCAGCCCCAGTCACGGTCCCATGCCTCTCAACAGCCCTGGGCTTTCCTGGTGACAGGCAGAGTAGAAGCCAATGGTCCCTTAGGAACCCTTCTTGTGCAGTTGGGGACACTGAAGTCCTGAGAGGGGCAGGAGCTGTGATAGCAGCGAGGACATGAGGAAAGAGCTGTGGCCTGGATGCCTGCAGCCCCATTGTGCACTGCCTTCTGCCTCCGGGCCTCAATGGTCCCTGTCTCTAAAACAGAGACCATGGGGTCAGATCACCTAACGTGCTGTGGGTCTGGGGTCTCCTGCGACTTGTTTCCACTCTCTGCATGCCGTCAGGGGCTGTCCTGACCAAAGCCACACAGATCAGGCCTCTGGACTCCTTTGCACTGGAGGCTCTGGCTATTTCAGGGCCTCCGCCCAGGACAGCAGGAGTTGGATGAGGAAGGAGGCATTTAGGGGAGGGGAGAAAAGGTTCATGGCCTCCCTGGGAAGAGCAAAGTTCCACATATGGTTCCCTGAGTGACAGAGGCTTGGGAAGGTGCCCCAGCAGGTCAGGGCAGGGCTGGGGGGGTGAGGCTGCAGGCCTCCTGTTCAGGCCTGTTCTCAGCCTCCTGCTCGCTGAATGAGCACCTACACCTGGGCTCATGGTTCACCTTCCCTGCTCAGCTTGCAGGGCAGCCAGCCTGCAGGTCTGCTCTTCCCAGTGAGCACCCAGCTGCTCAGAGGGCACCAAGGCAGCCAGTTAGGGCTGGGCTCAGCCTCTGCCCCCTGGAAGCTCACCTCTGCCTGTGGGCGCTTCTGACTGCCACCCACCCATCGCTGCCCTTGCCCGGGAGCTGCAGGACTGGGGTGTGGTGTGGAGAACAGCTCAGTTGCATTTGGAGAATATGCAGTCCTTGCTTATGACCCACAGGCTCTGTGTCTGGCACCAGATCATCCAAAATGCCCTTGGGTTGCACCTGCCCCTGGAGCAGGTATGTCAAGAAGAACTGCAAGAGCAAGTGAGCTGGGACAGGGGTTCCTCCTAGTCTGGAGGTTCAGGAGGCTCCTCAGGACAGGGCATGTGTGCAGAGCCTGGTGGTTGACCACCCTGGCTCCTGACCCAGCGTCCCGGAGCCCTCCTTCCACCACTCGGTAGCTATGGGGCCTTGGCGAGATGCTGCACCCTGTGGTCCAGACCAGAAGTAGGATGCAGGCTGCAAACCAATGCCTGCTCCCTGCACTGAGCCGCTACATCTCCTTCTCTGCCCTGGGCCTGAGGACCCAGGCTTTGGGGTGGGGCTGGGGAGTATGTGAGAGAAAGTTGCACCACTCCTGCCATCCTGGCTCCTGCTCTCTGAAGAAGATCTCTCAGGCACCAAGATCCTGGTGCTCTGAGTGCAGGGGTCCCAGCCCTTCCCACGGCCTCTGCGCCTTCCTCCAGATGCAGCTGTGTCTCACCTTTGCTCAGGTAGTCTGTGTCTCAGAGGTTCACCTCATTGTAACCTCATATCAGACATGCAGAAATAAGCTCAGAGAGGCTCACAGACATGTTTGAAGCCATACAGTCGTAGGTGAGATGTGACCCTGACCCCTGGCACCAGAGCCCTGCCTATCCTGGCTTCAATGTGGGGCAGAGGCTGGGAGAGCTGCAGGACAGTGGCCGTGATGGCAAGGGGAGGCCAGCCCTCCACACCCCCTCGCCATTGTCCTCTTGAAAATTAAGTCATTCTCCCAGGCCCCTTAAGCCTTTTTGGAGCTGTTGAATCCCAAGGCCCTAGCAGCCGGCAGCTGGAAGTCTGTTAATATTCATTGAATCTCTCCAGGGTGGTGGGAATCTGCCTTTTAATTGTCTCATCTCCATCTATCCCTTTATCAAGAGACGAGAACAATCAGTTATCTCATTAGAGATCAGGGCCCACAAAGGGAAGCTCCTGACCAGGGCCCACCACCCACGGAGGGAGGGGTTCAGGCAGGGCCAGAATATTCAGTCCGTCATCTCCTCGATCCTCTGATCCTTGTGCCAAACGCAGTCCCACCAGCCTGGGTCTACCCATAGCATTTGAGATCCAAATGCTCAGGAGCAGGGGATTGATGTAGTTGGGGGTGGGGTGAGGCAAAAGAGAGATTAGAAGACTCTGAAGTGTGGGTTCCAAATCTCACTCTGCCTTTCAACCTCCAGAAGGACACAGACCTGGAATTTAGCAACGATGTCATCCGTCCAGCCACCTATTCACCCATTATCCATCCACCCATCCAACTATCCAATCATGTCCATCCACTGGCCCACCCATCCATCCACCCGTCCTTTGGGCCAGGGAGAAACGGGCATTTGTCAAGCCTAACCTGCTTTTTAAAGAAACTTTCTCTAACCTCAATAGATCTTCACAGCTGTTTGCTCTCGGATAACAAATGGAGAAAACTAAACCCAGAGAGGAAAGGGAATTGCTGGAGGACAGACGGGTAGGGGAGCTTCCGGGAAGGAGGCTCAGGCGACTTGTGCTGTAAGGCCTGGCCTGAGGGACAGAGGAGCTGAAATCCAGTTGCGAAGCAAGGAGCTGTGTCTGCTTGGAGGAAGGCACGAAGGTGCCATCGCCTTGCTGTGCTAAGACTGCAGCCCAGGAAGAAGCCGTGTGGGTGACGGCGACCCTAAGCTGATCCTGGGGAGGAGCAGGCAGGAGCCTGGGCCGTGTGGGAAGCTGACCATTTACCAGAACTTACGGAGGGGCTCCGGCCCCCGGTGCCAAAGCTGAGCCTGCCGCGGATGGCATCGCTTCTCCCTACCCTCCAAGTTGACCTCCAACCCCGTGCCGTGATCATCTGCATGGCGGCTTTCGATGTGGCCACCTCTTACGGATATGCCCTTTGGGGAGTGCCAGCTATTTGGATTATTCTGGTTGGAGATTTTCTTTTGGGTGCTTGTGTTTGGCTTTGATCTGTTCTTTAATCAACTTTATATAAAATGCATCCTTAAAAAATGCACAGTTCTGTTGAGCACAGTGGCACCTCCTGTAATCCCAGCAACAAAGGAGGCTGTGGCAGGAGGCTCAAAGCCAGCCTCAGCAACTTAACGAGGCCCTAGCAACTTAGCAAGACCCTATCTCAAAATTTTAAAAAAGTTTAGAAGTACAGTTCTGTGCATTCTGACAAATTCACCTGTGTAATAAACGCTGCCACAGCTGAGATTCAGAACGTTTCTATTGCCCCAGAAAGTTCCCTCCCGCCCTTCACTAGCTGTCCCCCTCACCCTGATGTCACCCCAGAAAGCAACCTCTGATGTCCTTCATGCCTCTGAGGACAGGGTCCCCTTGCCCTTGGTGATTGTAAATGGTGCTATTGCATGTACTCGTGTGCAGGTCTGTGTGTGACACGTTTTTCGTTTCTCTTGGAACTGGTGGGTTAAGGGCAGCTGTGTGTTTAGTCTTCTAAGACATCATGCCGTTTTTGAAGTGGTTTTGCCGTTTAACACAGTCACCATAAGCATGTGAGTTCCAGTTGACCCCCATCCTCACCAACACTGTTGTCACCCGTTTCCATGGAGCCATTCTAGTGACTCCTCGTGGTTTCAATTTGGAGGCCTATTTTGGAACCTGCCCTTTACCTTGCCTGCCCCTCTATCTTAACTTTGAGATCTTTTGGGATGCGGATTGATGAACTGGTGTCACCTGAGAGCTCCGAAGACAGCTGAGCACAAAGCAGAAACTGAGTCAGGGTTGGGTCAACACAGCCAGGGGCAGAGTCAGGATTTTCTGGAGAGAGGCAGGCACTTTCTCAATGGCCAAAGAAGCACCATCCCTGCCCCACCTGGTCCTCGAGGCAGGTTTCTTTTCTTTTCTTTTCTTTTTTTAAGAGAGGGGCCAGCGGCGGGGAGAGAATCAATTTTATTCATTTGTTTTCCCTTCTGGCCCTTGTTTGTCCAACACTTAGTTGTGCCTGTGGTGCTGGGGTTTGAACTTGGGTCCTCGAGCATGCCAGGCAAGTGCTCCAACCGCTGAGCCACCGCTCCAGCCCCCTCAGGGCAGTTTTGAATTAAGAAATCAGGGAGCTGAAGGAGGTGAGATCATTTTAAGAATAATCTGCAGTAGCACTAGCAGGGTGCTCAGAATGGCCGGACTGGCCCTCCCTCCCTTCTCTCTTTAGTGCATTGAGGCTGGGACCATCCTATCCATGTGGGAAGTGGGGACCTGCCACTCAGCCAGGACTATGAGCTACTCACTTCAGTGTGAACCACCCTGCTGCAGTCAGCTGGGACTCGGACAGGGGTTGATTGTCACTACAGTCAGCAGAACGTTGGCTGGGATGTGCACATGCCCATGTTCCTGCTGACATTCCTGCTGTTCTTCTGGGAGCTCTGGTCCCTGGGGTTCCGATGCCACGTCTGTCGCTCCATTATCCTGAATGGCCTCCCCAGATCCCATTACTCCACTGCTGTTATTATTTATTCATCCGCGGAGCCGTCAGCCTGTGCATGGGCACTTACCTTGATGTCCCTGACAGGGGTCGGGGGCCCCACTCAGAGCGTATTAATCACCAGCCGCACTGGTGGGAGTGGTGTCCCTCAAGGGAGAGGAGATCATATTGCTGAGACAGAGGGCCTGTCAGCGCATCCACCCTCCCATGGAGGAATCGGTGGCCTGGCGTCTTGGAGTCGGATGAGCGCCAGAGAGCCTCTGTGCAGACAGGGAATCCGAGGCAGCGTGAGTGAAGGTCTTCCCCAAGTCCCGCTTCTCACTGGAGCACCATTGGGACTCTTCTCCATCATGCATGCACAGTGACACTAGCTCTACTTCCAGGGATGGGACTTTACAGTTGGCTGTCCTTCTCCTATTGATCCTTGTAGTAACTGCTTGAGAGCAATAGGGGCTTTTAATCAGACAGATGAATAGTTAAGTGGATAGATAAGTGAGTGGACAGACAGACAGATAGATAAGTGGGTGGACAGACGGATAGATAGATAAATGGCTGGGTGGATGATGATGATGATAGATAGATAGATATAGATAGATAGAGAGATGGGATATAGCCATATATATTGACGCTGAAGCTCACAGAATTAGGTGACCTGCTGAAAGTCAGGTGTTGGTAAGTTGCAAAGTTAGGCCTGAGACCCAGGTACCCCTCCTCTGGCCCAGTGATCTGGCTTAGGCCAGGAAATGTATACCGAGTACCTTAATCCTTTTCTTTCCGTCTCATCCTTTATGAACAAAATGGGTCTCTGATTGTCTGTGCCTTGCCTCACCCTGGAAGGCTAGGAAGGGGCTCCTGCTTCACCTTACCCAGTGCGGGCCCCTCTCTCACCTCCAGGCTCACAGAAGGAGGTAGCCCTTGAGCCACTAGCTGGATACCTGGTGGACACAATGATGAGAAAGCTGGAGTTGGAGGTGACCCTGTTATTCACCAGGAAACAAATACAGGTAGCATTTGTCACTATAGACAGAGGTCCCTTGGAGTTTATGACATTCTCAGGGCAGCCAACCAGAACCCATGCCAACATGGGGGAGCCTAGAGTCCCCTCAGGCTTCCAAAGGGAATCTTCCCAGAGCACCTGCTCCCAGGAATCTTGCCCTGTCAGAGCCCCTCTAACTGTGACAGTCTAGTAATAACAGATGGAGATTTAACCCCGGTAAATCCATGCTCCTGCTCTAGAGCCTTCCATAGCTCCTCATTGCCTCGGAAAGCAGTAGCTGGATCCTGGCTGGTTGAATCCACTTTCTACCACTTCCTTTATCATACAAGGAAGGGAAATCTGCTTGGGAGGAACACCTGGGCTTTGAAGACTTTATGAAGAATTCTATTTAGAAAACCATTTTATGGGAGATGAAACTGAGGCTCAGAGGACAGATAATGACCCAAGGCCACTCTAGGGAGTGTCCAAGCGAGGAGTCACTCACAGTACTTGGGTCCAGAACCCAAGCTCTTAACCCCAAGGCAGGGAAGATGTGTAGGAGAGGGACAGCTACATCCAGGGCCAGAGCTGAGAGCTCAGGGAGATTGCAGGGAGGCCGAGTGCAACCCAGTCAAGAAGGCCCTGCCTTCTCTCCGAGCTGCCTAGGATGGAACAGGCCCCCTTGAGGGAGGTGGGAAGGCTCTGCCCATCGAGGGAGTTGTGCAGGTGGCAAACCCAGCCAGGGAGTTCATTAGGTGACCTTCCCTGGGAAGAGGCCCTGCTGGCCG
This sequence comes from Aplodontia rufa, assembly GCA_004027875.1. NCBI lineage: Eukaryota > Metazoa > Chordata > Mammalia > Rodentia > Aplodontiidae > Aplodontia > Aplodontia rufa. The sequence continues at coordinate 24,094 of PVKS010026782.1, forward strand.
CGATCTGGCTTCCAGGACTGCCCCACCTGCCACTGGGCCCAGACTCCTACCCACTGACGGTTGGTTTGCCCATTCCTTGCTTAACAAGCAGCCAGCACTCACTGGGGAAAGGGGTGCTCCCCTCCTACTCCAGCCATTGCTACCCCCATCTACCCAGGGCGGCCCCCACCCTCCCCCTCGGCGCCAACCGAGGAGAGACCTACAGATAGCATGGGGCTAGGTTCTGTGCCACCAAAGTCAGAACGCAGCTGGGAGGACACAGAAAAGGGGACGTGAACAGGGGGTGTCTGTGGATACCAGTCACCTTGCTTCAGAGTCAGCTCACCACTGTGAAGAGAGTGCCAACTGCAGCAGCCACACCTTCTGAGGACCCCAGGTCACCTAGTGGCCCTGCACAGCCACCCCAGGAAGTGGCTGCTGTTATTGTTAGTCCCATCTTCCAGATGAGATAACTGCGGCTACCCCTGGCCCCAGTCAGGTTTAAGTGGTAGAGTTAACATCTAATGCTAAGCAGTCGGAGCCCAGAACCAGATCCCTGAGACACCAGTGCAGCCCATCAGGCGGCGTGAGATGAGGTGGGGGAGGGGGCTCTGCAGATGCCAAAGGAGGACCAGTGCTGTGGGGGCCAGCGTTCAGGGTCTCCTGGAGGAAGTGGGCCTGAGCAGGACTCCCAGGACCTTCAGAGACACTGCGCAGGCTGTGAAACCAGCAACCCCCTGGTATCAGGCCCATCAGCCTTGTTCTTGGCATTCACTTGCTGTGTGAGCTTGGGCAGTTCACTTAGTCTCTCTGAGTCTCATGTTCCTCCCCAGAAGAGAGGGACCAAGAATGCTCATCACATCTGGGTACTGTGAGAGTGAAATGAGGGTAATGCTTGGCATCCACAGGAGGCACAGGAAAGCATGAGACCTGCCCAGGGGCTTCATCCTCATTGTCCTCCTGGCTTCTGCAGGGTTGGGGACCTGGGTGCTCAGTGGCCCAGCCAGGGGGCAGCGTATGCTGCCTTTCAGTGCGGTTGCCCAGAGCAGGTGGCCTACCAGTTGCAGGGCTGGGGACCTGAGATGCCAGCCTGGGTTTGGAGCTAGAGGAGGGTGGGCTGGAAACTTGGCACCCAGGCTCCTGGTGGCCCAGAGAGGGAAGTTCCTGACAGGGACCCTGAGATAATGGTTTTAAAGCCAAAGTCAGAGTGTTGGGGACTCCTGACACTGTAAACCCCCTCTAAGCAGTGGACTCCCAGCTAGCTGTGTGCTCTGGATGGTGTCCTTCCCTTCTCTGGGCATTAAATGTCTGATTGTTGTCATGTTGAAGGTTGGGAAGGTGGAGGGGGTGATGGAGAGGTGCACACAGTAGGCCCTCAGGAACCTGGGTGTTGATGGAGTTGGCCCAGGTTTTGATGAAGCCCCCAGGTGTCCATTTCCTTGGCCTTTGCCACGGGCAGGTGGGAGGAAACTCAGGCTATTATCAGGGCCCCCAGGCATGCTTGGTCCTGCTCATCCTGGAACTTGAGGCCTCTGGGAGTCCAGAGGCCTTTGCTCCCTTGGCCCTTCCTGCTCCCCCAGACCACCGTCCCCATCTGCAATGTTTTCATCATTCGACTTTAAAGAGGGCCCCAGGAGGTCCCGGGACCACTCCACATGAAAGACCTTGTTCTTACCCATTGCTACCTTCTAGATGATTTCTCTGACTCATTCAGCATTCTCCTGATGAGTGTGTGAGCACCCTGGGGCAACAGGGGCAGAAGCCAGGCCCCGAGTCCCTGTGCCAGCCCCTCCCTGCAGCAGCTGTGTGACCGTGAGTCTCAGTTCCATGGGCACAGGGGTGAGACCTACTCTCTGCCTCCTTCTCTGAGCTCAAATACACTAAAGAGGACTGAGGCTAACTTTGCCTAGTGCCCTCAACTGGGCTCCGTCTATCTCTGAGACAGAAGTGAGCTGGAGCAGCTCTTGGCCCACAGGGGAAGATGGAGCCGCATTTCGATGGAGAGCCTGGCGTGGGCTGGAGGTGGGTGGAAATCTGGGAGGTCTTCCTGGAAGAGGCCAGGCAGGACAGGCAGACAAGGTATGTGCAGGGCTGCTGGGATAAAAACAGGAACAGAGTGTGCAGAGTGTTCCAGCACTGGAGTCACCTATTGTCACTCCCAAACCAGAAAGCAATAGAGCCCTGAAGTTTACAGTGTGGCAGGGGAGACAGACGTTAGTCAAATATTCAAGCCAGGTATGGGAGCACATGCTTGTAATCCCAGTGGCTCAGGAGGCTGAGGCAGGAGGATCCAAAGTTCAAAGCCCCTCAGCAACTTAGTGAGACTCTGTCTCAAAATAAAATATAAATAGGGCTGGGTTGTGGCTCAGTGGTTAAGCACCCCTGGGTTTAATCCCTGGTATAAGGGGAAAAAGTCACCAATCAGCATAAAGCTAGGAGGGGGCTGTTTTTAAGGAATGGAAATTATCCCACGGATATTTCCTACGCACAAGCACGGAGCCACACACTTCATATGCATTGCCTATTTAATCCTGACAGGCAGACACTGTGGGTATCTCCGTCTATGGGAGGAGCAAGTAAAGACCAGGGAGGTGAAGTCACTGGTCCAGGTTGCAGAGCTGCCAGGCAGCAGGGCAGGATTCGAACCAGCTCATCTGGCTCCCGAGTCCCCCTTGGCTGCAATCACGAAGCCCCTTCCGTGCTATGGTCTGGCTGGTTTCTCCTTGCCGATTCCAGTTTCCCTCTCTGACCAGGATGACAGAGTAGAACAGAGTCAGTTTCCGAACAATGCTGGGCAGAAGAGGCAGACTGGCCAGTGTTGCTGGAGGCCTTGGTGGGGGCACCCCTCCTTTCCCCCAGACACCCCAAGGTCTCCCTGCCAGGAGGGTGGAGGGGAGAATGCAAGGGCCAGAAGGAGGAGTGAGAAGCTGTGGGTCCCCAGCGGCCCTGAGGCTGCTTCCCTGTCTCCCTGGCTACACACACCCCATGTAGGGACTCCCGGGAGAGATGACTGCACCCCCTTCACTGCCACCTCTCCCAGCAGGACCCCGAGGAGCAGAAGGCATGCCCTTGCAGAGGCCAGAGCAATGTGGGAGGTGGCAGGGGATGAGCAGGGCTGTGGGCCAGGCTATGAGCAATGGGGACCACAGGGGCTGAGATGGGTCAGAGGAAGCCAGGTGAACTGGGGGCAGCGAAGCATTGGGGACCCACACCCTCCCTTCCCCCACACAAAATGCAGGGGATCCCAAGCAGGAGGATCCTGAGTTGCCTTAGGTAACATTTCAGCCCCAGGGCCGAATGCTTCATGGAAGAAGTGATTCTTGCGCTGGATTTTGAAGGTCGTTAGAGGGAAGGCAAGAGCATTTTGTGAAAGGGGGCAGCGTGTGCAAAGGCCCTGTGGTGGAGGTGGCTTGATGGCGCAGCGAGGTGTTTCCTCCCGGTGTGTGCAGACGGCCCTTTTGTCCTGCTGTGATCCTGTGGCTCCTGGTGACTAAGGTAGGGGCCTAGGGGAGCAGGGCTTCCAGAACACTCCCATTCTTAGTCTTTTATCTGCTCAGACGATGTTTTTGCCAACTCCTGGCTTCAACACAGACTCAGACTACCAGTAGCAGAGGAGGAGCCAGGCACCACCCTCATTGTCCCACTGGGGAAACTGAGTCAGAGAAGGAAAATGACTTGCCAAGCCCCACCCAGCCTCCGTGGAAGATCCCCACCATAGAGCTAAGGGCCTGCTCTGTAGGGAGATGCCTCCTGCTGCCGGTGAAGAGGAAGGTTGGTTACAGCTCTCCCCAGCCCGTTCCTGGGCCTGAGAGGTCTCTGACTGTCAGAGTCAGGAGGATGCTGAGGTCGCAGCCCTGGGTGGAGATGGACCAGTCAAAGCCCACAGCCACGGCCACCTTACGACCCAGCTATCCCACTCCTGGGTATTTCCCCAAAACAGTTAGAATCAGCATATTATAGCGATGTGGCTTCAATGTTTATAGCAGCTCAATTTACTATAGCTAGATTATGGAACCAACCCAGATGCCCCTCACTTGACGAGTGGATACAAAACTTTGGTACATTTATACAATGGAATACTACTCGGCCATTAGAGAAGGCGATATTATGGCTTTTGATATCAAATGGATGGAGATGGAAAGAATTATGCTAAGTGAAGTATCCCAATCTCAGAGACTCAAGAG